>WNWK01011714.1:0-63172 GCA_009830355.1 Cherax destructor | reverse complement strand
AAAACCATTCGTCTCCATTCACTCCTATCTAACCACTCACACATGCTTGCTGGAAGTCCAAGCCCCGCCCACAATCCTCCTTTACCCCTTCCCTCCAACCTTTTCTGGGACGACCCCACCCCGCCTTCCTTCCCTACAGATTATACGCTCAAGTCATTCTACTTGATCCATTCTTCTAAATGACCAAACCACCTCAACAATTCCCACCCTCTGACAAATCTTTTAGTAACTCCACCCTTCTTCTAATTTCCACATTCCAAATTTTCTGCATAATATTTACACCACACATTGCCCTTATACAGGACATCTCCACTGCCTCCAGCCTCCTCCTCGTTGCAGCATTTGCAACCCATGCTTCACACCCATATAAGAGTGTTGGTACGACTATACTTTCGTACATTCCCTTCTTTGCCCCCATGGATAACATTTTTGTCTCCACAGATACCTCAAGCACCACTCACCTTTTTTCCTTATCAATTCTATGGTTAACCTCATCCTTCATAAACCCATCCGCTGACATGTCAACTCCCAAATATCTGAAAACATTTACTTCTTCCATAATCCCTCTCCCAATGTGATATCCAATTTTTCTTTATTTAAATCGTTTGATACCCTCCTCACCTTACTCTTATCTTGTTCACTTTTACTTTCTACCTTTACACACTCTCCCAAACTCGTCCACTAACCTTGCAACTTTTCTTTAGAATCTCCCATAAGCACAGTATCATCAGCAAAAAGTAACTGTCAACTCCCATTTTGCATTTAATTCTCCAAAATTTAATCCCACCCCTCTCCCCAACACCCTAGCATTTACTTCTTTTACAACCCCATCTATAAATATATTAAACAACCATGGTGACATTACACATCCCTGTCTAAGACCTACTTACCGGGAAGTAATCTCCTCTCTCTACACACCCTAACCTGAGCCTCACTATCCTCATAAAAACTCTTTACAGCCTTCAGTAACACTACCTATTCCATACACTTGCAACATTTGCCACATTGCTCCCCTATCCACCACTCTATCATATGCCTTTTCTAAATCCATAAATGCAATAAAAACTCTATACCTTTATCTAAATACTGTTCACATATATGCTTCATGTAAACACTTGATCTACACATCCCCTACCCACTCTAAAGCCTCCTTGCTCATCTGCAATCCTACTCTCTGTCTTACCTCTAATTCTTTCAATAATAACCCTGCCATACACTTTACCTGGTATACTCAGTAAACTTATTCCCCTATAATTTTTACACTCTTTTATCCCCCTTCCCTTTATATAAAGGAACTATACATGCTCTCTGCCAATCCCTAGGTACCTTCCCCTCTTTCATACATTTACTAAACAAAAATACCAATCACTCCAGCACTATATCCCCCTGCTTTTAACATTTCTGTCATTATTCGTCAATTCCAGCTGCTTTCCCCTTTCATTCTACGTAATGCCTCACGCACCTCCCCACACTCACATCCTGCTCTCTTCACTCCTAAACGATGTTGTACCTCCCTGGCCAGTACATGAAATTACCGCCCCTTTTTTTTCATCGACATTTAAAAGTTCTCAAAATATTCCCGCCATCTTCCCAATACCTCCAGCTCCCCATCTACTAACCCCCTACTCTGTTTTTAACTAACAAATTCATTGTTCCCTAGGCTTTCTTACTTGTTTATCTCCAAAAAAATTTCTTGTTTTCAGCAAAATTTCTTGACAGAGCCTCTCCCATTCTTTTCATCTGCTCTTCTTTTGCACTCTCTCACCACTCTCTTCACCTTTCTTTTACTCTCCATATACTCTGCTCTTCTATTAACACTTCTGTTTTGTAAAAACCTCTCATAAGCTACCTTTTTCTTTTATCACACCCTTTACTTCTTCATTCCACCACTCACTCCTCTTTCCTCCTGCACCCACCCTCCTATAGCCACAAACTTCTGCCCCACATTCTAATACTGCATTTTTAAAACTATCCCAACTCTCTTCAACCCCACTACTCCTACTTGCACTAGCCCACTTTTCTGCCAATAGTTGCTTATATCTCACCCTAACTTCCTCCTCCCTTAGTTTATACACTTTTATCTCTCTCTTACTTGCTGTTGCCATTTTCTTTTTGTCCCATCTACCTTTTACTCTAACTGTAGCTACAACCAAATAATGATCTGATATATCCGTTGCCCCTCTATAAACATGTACATCCTGAAGCCTACTCATCAACCTTTTATCCACCAAAACAATCCAACAAACTACTTTCCTTACGTGCTATATCATACCTTGTATATTTATTTATCCTCTTTCATATAATATGTATTACTTATTACCAAACCTCTTTCTACACATAGCTAAATAACCTTTTACATACAAAAAAGCCTCTCAAGTTCTCTCACCAATTATTGCAACACTATAACAAATCCATCGAATCCTCTACCTTCCCATCAATACTCAAAATAGCGAGGGTCACCCCCATACATAAAGGAGGAGATCAAACAGACCTGAATAACTACAGGCCGATATCTAACTTACCCCTTCTCTCCAAAATCTTTGAAAAATTAATTCATAGACAAATATATTCCTACCTCACCTCCAACAACGTACTCAACCACTGTCAATTTGGATTCAGGCCTAATAAAAATACAAATGATGCCATTATACACATGTTAGAAATAATTTACACCGCTCTTGAGAAAAAAGAAATCCCAGTGGGAATCTTCATTGATTTACGTAAAGCTTTTGATACAGTTGACCATGATCTGTTACACCTAAAATTATCACACTATGGTATAAGAGGACACTCCCTCAACTACCTAAAGTCATACCTTAGCAACAGAAACCAATATGTGTACACAAATGGAGCTAGCTCTACCGCACAAACTATTACAGTAGGTGTCCCACAGGGAAGTGTTCTTGGCCCACTTCTCTTTCTCATTAACATTAACGACCTACCAAATGCATCTCAACTACTCAAACCCATACTATTTGCAGATGACACTACATACGTTATCTCGCACCCAAGCCTAGACATACTAGCCAACACTGTAAATACTGAATTACAGAAAATATCTACCTGGATGATGACCAACAAACTTACTCTCAATATTGATAAAACCTATTTTATCCAGTTTGGGAATAGAGCTACAAACGAACCACTTAACATAATGATAAACAGGTCCCCTATCACAAAACTCACAGAGGGAAAATTCTTAGGAATCCATCTTGACAGTGGCCTCAAATTTCAGACACATACCCAACAAATTTCCAAGAAAGTCTCAAAGACCGTGGAAATACTATCCAAGATACGGTACTATGTTCCACAACCAGCTCTCCTTACCCTATATCACTCACTCATTTACCCCTACCTCACCTATGGAATCTGCGCATGGGGCTCTACATCAATAACTCATCTCAGACCACTAATAACACAACAAAAGGCAGCAGTTAGAATGATAACACATTAACACTCCAGACAACATACTCCACCAATATTCAAAAACCTAAACTTACTCACCATACAAGACATCCATACTTTTTACTGTGCCTATTACATACAGTGGACCCCCGAGTTTCGTAAAAACTTCACTCCTGAAATCTGCTCAAGTGCCATTACCGAACGAATTTACCCCCTTAAGAAAAAATGTCACGCAGGTTAGTCTATTTCAGACCCCCAAAAATACTTTTCCACAAGCACTTACAATATTATACTTACATAAATGTACGATTTCCGGGGTTTACGAAACTCGGGGGTCCACTGTACATAGAACACTATGCAAATATTAACCCACCACTCAAACTTCTCCTTACCAATTTTAACAGGACACATGACCATAACACTAGACACAGATCACTCCTCGATGTTCCCCGTGTCCATCTAACACTATGTAAAAACTCAATGCATATAAAAGGCACGAAAATTTGGAATTCATTACCTGTCATTGCCAAAGAAACCCTGCCTGTACCCCAATTCAAAACGATGCTAAAAAACCACCTTCTCACCCAAACCTAAATGCTCAATATCAAACATTCCCAACAAAGTAGAATAATCACTTAATGTAAAAACCTGACTAATCACTTAAATGTAAAAACCTGTTATGAATAATACATACTGAGCTAACTGTTTCCATAACATTTACATTATAATGACCACGTAAACTGTAACTGCAATGCAATTAATTGTTTTAAATTGTTATCTCACTCAATTAGTTGCATTGCTACAATTAATTGATACGTTCAACTTATATTCAAACTTTATAACTTATACACAATTATACTTATTTTATAAATTATCAACCATAACTTTTTACCATGTAGTCTAGAATTAAGTAGTCCTAAGAATGCCCGCAATGCACAGCATATTAGGGGCTTTTGGCATGTACATCTCATTAATACCTATGTATCTTGTCTACCCAACCATGTATCATTGTACCATGTCTCAATAAAGTATTATTATTATTAAACCATTATTGAAAATCATCTCTATTTCTGTAATATATCTTCCATTCTATCAAATGAGACCAAGAAAACGAGAATACAATCATAAATACCTTACAAAAATACACCGTAAAATCGGTTTTAAACCAAAAATATGGTCGCAGTTTTTTTCTCATTAAGCACTGCATGCTGCAGGATTTTTTATACTGCACACACTAACCATACAGACCCATTCTCTCACATGTAGGCCTACCAGCTTTCTCCTGCAAGATTTGAAGCCACTAGAATTTTGCTGTTATCTCTCCTCTGACAGGTAAGAGGCAGTTTAAATTTTTATTTACCTGTACAGTACAGTGGACCCCCAAAAATCGACCGTAATCCATTCCAGGAGCTAGACCTAAAATCGAACTGGACGATTTTTGAAACATTATTTCCCATAAGAAATAATGTAAATGCAATTAATCCATTCCAGACACTGGAAAATATTCACAAAAAAATACATTTTTTAAAGATTAACTATAGTTTTACATACACAAAACACATAATAACAACATATAATAAATAAATATTTAAAATAACATTTACTTACCTTTATTGAAGAGACTTGCTGGCATCTGGAAGATAGGGAGGAGGAGACAGGGAGGGAGCACTCATTGTTTGGAAGGGAAATCCCCCTCCAAAAGGACTTCAGGTAACAAGTCCCTCTCTGGGGTTACTTCCCTTCTTTGTCTTTTAATGCCACTAAGACCAGCTTGACAGTCACTAGGCCCCTGTCGCACAAAATAACTGTCAAGAGTGCTCTGTTTCTGGTGCCTCTAACATGTTCCTGAAGTGCAATATGGCTCTGTCACTGAACTTGTTGCAGAGATGGCTTATTTCAGCTTGCTCAGGGTGAAATTGTTCAACGAAACTTTGCACCTCATGCCACATTGAACAAATTTCCTTAATCTCTGAAGAAGGCACCTCCAGTCTAACTTCCTCCTCCTCATATTTTTCTACTATCTCCTTCAGTTCGATGGTGTTCCTCACTTTCTTTACCACAGGGGTGCCACTAGGAAGCTTCTTTGGACCCATGGTGACTTATTTCACAGTGACAATCACTTAACCACCAATAAACACAATAAATTTATTGTGAAATGTTTGAATAAGCGCGCTGGGTAATGTTCACTCAAAGGTAAACAATGCTAGACTGGCTCATGATGCCTGCGCGGCGAGGCGCTCAAGCGCGGGGCAGGCGAACAGGTCTGGTACTCGGGCCGATAATCAGGGAGACTGGCTGATTTGCGGGGTCCACTGTATTTCAGTTTAACTTTCATTTAGTATTCATTTTTAAAGTTTCCATGTGCTGTATAATTTTATACATTGTTTTATGTAGTAATTAGTACATTATTAATAAATTATTGTATGTATTGTCATTTTTGGTCTGGAACGGATTAATTCTATTTACATTACTCTTTATGGGAAAAACTGGTTTGGTTGTCGACCATTTTGGTTGTTGAATTGACAAATGGAATAAATTAAGTTCAATAACTGAGGTTTCACTGTACTAGCACTAAAATTCAGTAGGCATGTTTTAGATTTTAATATACGTAGATTGAAAGGGTATACAAGTGGATATGGCTGGGTATGAACTGAACATAATAGCACATTTTCAAGAGACTATCCATTGTTTTGGAAATTTTCTTAGAAATGTTCTGAATGTATATGTTTACTGTATATTGTTATTTTTTTTAACACATCAGCCATTTCACGCCAAAGCAGCGGTGACCTGAAAAAGAAACACTCATAATAACTCACTCCATGTTCTGCTTGAGGCATGCAGATATTACAGTTAAAAAACTGCAACATATCTCCACCTGTGTACATATATTTTGGATGTATATGTGTATACACGTGTATAAGTGTATGTACATGTCTTTGTTTGTTCCAATAGTCTAAGTCATTAACCCTTTCACTGTCAGTGCTGTAATATTACGGCATGCAAGCCAGTGTTGGTGTCGTAGTATTACGCCAAAATTCTAGTGGCTTCAAATCGAGCAGGTGAAAGCTGGTAGACCTACATGTGAGAATGGGCCTGCGTAGTCAGTGTGCGGAGTATAAAAAAAATCAAGGAGGCCGCAGTGCATTGTGGGAGTGCCAATTCAGTACACCTTGTTCACCATGCCTAGCGGTAAGGAATACCTTGCTCCCCGGCAAATTGGGACTCTTCTCTTCCCAAGTGATAGTTCTAACACAGATGGAAGTGTCAGCGAAGATGAATTTCATGGTTTTGAGGAGTTAGTGACTGAAGCAATGCCCAGGATACCAGAAATAGTGCTGAAAACCCAGACGACCATCAACCTTCCACCTCTGGTGCTGGACCATCTCATTCATGTTCAGTTGTGCCACAGTGAAAGAGGAAACTCTTATTTTCCCATGTCTCAAGAATAAGAAGTTTATTTTGACATGATACATGGTTGTACAGAGGAATATAATATAGTTGGGTGTACAGTGGACCCCCGAGTTTCGTAAACTCCGGAAATCGTACATTTATGCAAGTATAATATTCTAAGTGCTTGTGGAAAAGTAGTTTTGGGGGTCTGAAATAGACTAACCTACGTGACATTTTTCCTTAGGGAGTAAATTCGTTCGGTAATGGCACTTGAGCAGACGTCAGGAGTGAAGTTTTTACGAAACTCGGGGGTCCATTGTACATGCCAAAAGCTCCTTTGTATGCAGAGTATTTCGAGCAAACTTAAAATTAACTTAAGATTAGGAAGGCAATAATAGTTCATATGGTCTTTAGATAAGTTGCAGTGAGTACAAGAGATCTGAATATTCTATTAGGTAATGCTACGAAATTTGATGAAAAATTTACGGAATTATGCTCTCACGAAGTTAGCAGTCTCAACGATATTTACGCATCGGTGATTTCACCCACTTTGAGCCCTATTTTGGGCTAATTCCATTATTCCAGTCAACCAAACTCATAGCTATTTTGCTAGAACTCCTTTTATTCTATCGAGTGAGCACAAAAAACTGCCTATTTACCTATTTCAACTACCCAATAAAGTGATCAGAAATTACTAATTGGGCCAATTTCACACAAAATTCAAGAAAAGCCAATTTCAAACTAGGGTCCAGAATAAATAATGCAGACATTCCTGGCACTCAAATAACATTTTCTCTGTTCATTAGTCATGTATCCAGGCCCCTCTTATATTACACTTGCTTTACATTTTGAATTTTTATTCACAGACTGGGCCGCGGGGGCGTTGACCCCCAGAACCCTCTCCAGATATACTCCAGGTATACACAAAAAATTAGAAGATTTGATGTTATTCAGACTACTGCATAATTGCAATAACTGCATAAATAATGTCAACCCATCCGTGACCACATATTAGACTGGTCAGTTGGACGCATGATGTGTTTACTCTTGAACATCGGCAAAAATCAAACATTTCCGTTAATTTGAGCTCGATTTCAAGCTACTTTTAGTCTGTAAACCATTCAACATCATCTCTATTTCTGTAATATATCTTCCATTCTATCAAACGAGACCAAGAATCTCGGAATACAACCATACAAACCATACGAAAATACACTACAAAGTCGCTGTTTTACACCAAAAACACAGTCGCAGTTTTTTTTACTCATTATGCACTGCATGCTGCAGGATTTTTTCTATACTGTGCACACTGACCACGCAGCCCCATTCTCTCATATGTAAGCCTACCAGCATTCTCCCACAAGATTGGAAGCCGCTTAAATTTTAGCAAAGTATTACAGGACTGACACTGACTTCAAAATCATATATTACAGGACTGACCCCAAAAAGGTTAAATGATGTTTAGTTTCTTCCTAATGATTAGGTCTTTGAGGTTTTCTCCAAAGTTGTTTATGTGGTGACTTGTAGACAGCTCTTATTGTGAGATGGGTCTCCAAATTCTTAGTTGTAAATTATGCAACTATGTATTTTCTGAGCTCATGTCTGATGCAAATTGAATGAGTACATTTCATCACATTTGTGTAGTAGACTGCTGTTCCCCGCCCCTCTGATCTGGTTTGATGTGTCTGCAGTGCAGCGATGTCATCGTAGTATTTACTTAGTTAAATACTAAGTTGTCTTTCATGTTGTTGAAGATAGTGTTGGCACAGTTTGCAGTGTAATATTTGCAGTTGTAGTCTACAGTGAATTAATTATACATAGTAAAGAACAGAAATGAGGTTCAACTCAGGATCAATGCTTAGTAGTAGTAGGTTCACTGGTGTCATCCTGGCCCAGGTCTTTTCCAGATGGTGACCCAGCCAAAATCAATGCTTATATTCATAAGTACAGTGGACCCCTGGTTAACGAAAGGTTTAGTTAATGAAAAAATCGGTTACCGAAAGCTTTTTTCACAATCGGATAGCGAAAAAACCTCTGTTAGCGAAACGTATTAGACTTGTCCGCCTGCTCCGCGCCTGGCCTGCGCAAGACGCCAGTGTAGCGTTGTTTACCATTGAGAGAACATTACCCAGCGTGCTCTTTCAAACATTCACAATACATTTGGTGTCTTTTTTTGGTGGTTTAGTGATTGTCACTGTGAAATAAGTCACCATGGGTCCAAAGAAGCTTCCTAGTGGCACCCCAGTGGTAAAGAGAGTGAGGAACACCATCGAACTGAAGAAGGAGATTGTTGAAAAATATGAGAGTGGCGTTCGTCTGAGTGATCTTGCCAGGATGTACAAGAAAAGTGCATCTACTATCGGCACTATCCTGGCAAAGAGAAATGAGATCAAGGAAGCTAATGTTGCAAAAGGGGTTAATTTGTTAACGAAACAAAGATCGAAAACAGTGGATGAGGTTGAGAAGTTACTGATGGTGTGGATCAATGAAAAACAGATAGCGGGTGATAGTATTTCCATTGCGATAATTTGTGAAAAGGCAAGGAAGTTGCACGCAGATCTTGTCAAGACAACAATGCCTGCAACCAGTGGTGAGGCGAGTGATTTTAAAGCCAGCAAAGGCTGGTTTGACAGGTTTAAGAAACGTAGTGGCATACACATTGTGAGGCATGGTGAGGCAGCCAGCTCAGACAAACGTGTAGCTGAAACATTTGTGAGTGAATTTAAGGGGTTCGTAGAGGCTGAAGAATTCCTCCCCCAACATGTGTTAAATTGTGATGAAACAGGCTTGTTTTGGAAGAAAATGCCCAACAGGACCTTCATTACTCAGGAGGAAAAGGCACAGCCAGGACACAAGCCTATGAAAGACAGGCTAACTCTTATGATGTGTGCCAATGCCAGTAGTGATTTTAAAGTGAAGCCTTTACTGGTGTATCACTCAGAAAATCCCAGACCCTTCAGGAAACACAGTGTTAACAAGAATAAATTGTGTGTGCATTGGAAGGCTAACACCAAGGCATGGGTCACTACATAGATTTTCAAGGAATGGTTGACTGGAGTGTTTGGCCCTAGTGTGAAGAAATACCTCCTGGAAAAGAAATTGGGACTCAAGTGCCTCCTGGTACTAAACAATGCTCCTGCTCATCCTCACAACTTAGAAGAGTTGTTGCCTGATGAGTTCAGTTTCATCACATTGAAGTTCTTGCCTCCTAACACCACTCCTCTCATCCAGCCCATGGACCAGCAGGTCATTGCAAACTTCAAGAAACTGTACACCAAAGCAGTGTTTCAGAGGTGCTTTAATATGACCAATGACTCTGCATTGACCCTAAGAGAGTTCTGGAAAGATCACTTCAATATCATGCATTGCCTAGGCCTTATAGGTAAGGCTTGGGAGGGAGTGACTTCCATGACTTTGAACTCTGCTTGGAGACCACTGTGGCCGGATTGTGTTGAAAAGAGGGATTTTGAAGGATTTGAGGCTGACCCTGACGACCCTGTGCCTGTTGTGGAAGATATTGTGGCATTGGGGAACAGCCTGGGGTTGGAGGTGAGTGGTGAGGATGTGGAAGAGTTGGTGGAGGAGCACAGGATAGAGCTAACAACTGAAGAGCTGCAGGAGCTTCATCTGGAACAGCAACAGACCATAGCTGAGGTTATTGCTTCACAGGAGGAGGAAGAGAGAGTGAAGGAGATGCCTTCTTCAGAGATTAACCCTTTGGGGGTCCAAGGGGTCTCTCTGAAACTCGTTCTCAGGGTCCACAAATTTAAAAAAAAAAAAATTATTTTTTCTTATGGAATGATAAAGAATCTTTTTCCGATCATAACGCCACAAAAATTATGAAATTTGATCGAAAACTAACGGAATTATGCTTTTGCGAAGTTAGCGGTGGCAATGACATTTACGCATCGGCGATTTCGCCCACTTTGAGCCCTATTTTCGGCACATTCCAATGTTTCAGTCTACTAAACTTATAGCTATTTCGCTAGAACTCCATTTCTTCTATAGATTGAGTACAAGAAATCGCCTATTTACCAATTTCAACTACCCAAAATAATGGTCAGAAAATGGCAATTTGGCCAATTTCACATAAATTTCAAACGATGCCAATTTCAAAATAGGGTCCATAATAAACAAGGCAGACATTCCTGGCACTAAAATAACATCTTCTCTGTTCATTAGTCACGTCTCCAGTCCTCTCTTACATTAGTTTTGCTTTCCATTTTGAATTTTTATTCTCACAAAAAATAGAAGATTTACTGTTATGTATACAACTGCATCACTGTAAAAATGGTATAAATAATATCAGCGCACTTGTACAAGAATACTATTAGACTCTCCAATTGATGTGTATTGGACGCATGGTGTGATTTGTTTACTCCTGAACATCGGCCAAAATCGAACATTTTCGCTACTTTGCGCTCAGTTTCAAGGTACTTGTCATCGTGAAACCAGTCAAAATTATCTCTATTTCTGTAATATATCATCTATTCTATAAAATGAGACTAAGAAAACGTGAATACAAGCATAAATACCATACGAAAATAGACTGCAAAGTCGCTGTTTTAAACCAAAAACACGGTCAGTTTTTTTTCCTCATTATGCACTGTGTGGTGCAGTAATTTTTTTATACTGCGCACACTGACCGCACAGACCCATTCTATCACATCTAGGCCTAACAGCCTGTTTCTGCTTGATTTGAGGGTGCTAGAATTTAGGAGTACTAGTACGTCGATAACCACAGTGCGTAAAACGTACTTGTACGACCATAACCCCGAAAGGGTTAAGGAAATTTGTTCAATGTGGAATAAGGTGCAGACATTTGTTGAAAGACACCACCCTGAGCAAGCTGAAATGAGCCTCTGTGCAACCACTTCAGTGACAGAGCCATGTTGCACTTCAGGAAAGTATTAAAGAGTCGCCAGAAACAGAGGACTCTGGACAGTTATTTTTCTAAGAAGAGTTCTAGTGACTCTCAAGCTGGTCCTAGTGGCATTAAAAGACCAAGAAGGGAAGTAACCCCAGAGAGGGCTTTGACACATGAAGTCCTTTTGGAGGGGGATTTCCCTTCCAACCACTAACACCCTGCCCCTGTCATCATCCCTATCTTCCAGATGCCTGCAAGTCTCTTCAATAAAGGTAAGTAAATGTTATTTATATTATATTTATTGTGAATATTTTTTTGTGGAACGGATTAATTGTATTTACATTATTTCTTATGGGAAATAAGGGTTCGGATTACGAAAGATTCAGATTAAGTAATAGCTCCTGGAACGGATTAATTTCGTTAACCGAGGGTCCACTGTATACAATGCTGTACAACCTAGTACAGTGGCCGCAAAAAAAATCTATACATTAAAAATTTTTGGACAATAAAACTAAAATATGCATTTTATTTTCAGTTTTTAGCTTCCAACTAGTACTTGGTCATGTTACCCTTGTTCTTTATCACCATCTGAAGTCTCCTGGGCATCAAAGTGGGGAGGTTGGAAAATAAGGAGGTGTCCATGTTGATCCAAAGCTTCTTCAGTGCCTCCTTCAGGTCCATGATATTGGTGGGTCGAGCTTTTGCAATCTCATTTTTCATCACAAGTCAGGCATTCTCAATAGGATTTAGGTCAGGGGAATTGCCTGGCCACTCCAAAACACTGATATTATTGTCCTCGAGGAACTTTTGCACTGCTTTTGACTTATGGGCAGGGGCACCATCATGCATAAAAAAATCACACTCGTGAATGTACCAAAATGTCAGCATGTGGTCCCTTAACACCTCGATGTAATTACTTCTCTTCATCATAATGTTCTTAGGAAAGAAGTATAGTCCACCATGCCCTTATAACCACTAAAAGCATCCCAGACCATAACACTTAGGGTGCTTCACTGTCTTCACGGCATACCGTGGGCCATAATGGGACACCGTTGGGACAACGGACGGTCTTGGAGCCGCTCCTCATGAGCCTGAAGGTACTCTCATTGTTGAACATCACCTTCTGCCACTGGTCTGAGGTCCAATCCTTGTACTTCTTGCAGAACAGAAGCCGTTTCTTCTTCATGGCTTTAGTTACATGGCTTCTTGGCAGCACGTCAAGGAGGCATTTTCAGGTCCTTTTGCAGTCGGTGCTGAATGGTTCTCACTGTGACGTCTTTCAGGAGAGCAGTATTCTTTTTCTTGAGGTCTGTGGGTTATGGCAGGATCTGATAACGCTTCCCTCTTCACAATCTTGTCTGTGCCCAGAGAAGTCATTTTGGAGGCCCCAGAGTCCAATTTCCTTGGTGGTATGGTGCTTTCTTGAGGTTGTAAATTGCCATTATAGTCACCTTCAGGTCTGTGGCTACGTGTATCACAGACATGCCTTGCTCTAATAGAGTGAGTGCATGGGTCTTCTCTGCAATTGAAAGTTTAGTTCGACCCATTCTGACCACTTGGAGCGGAGATATAGCATGGCAAAGTTCGTAGTCAAATGAAAAAAGGGGCACTGAGGAACACTGTAGCAGACCTCCTTCCTCACTGAGCTCTGGCAGAGCACTGAAGCATAGCATGATGGGAAACAATGAAGCAAGATAGGCTCCAGTACACTATGTCATCACAAGCTCCGCCAACTTTTCCTATGGTGGAAACGCAAGTGAAATGTATGCACCAAAATCTCATGTATAGAATTTTTTTGCATTGGCAATGTATAGATTTTTTTTGCAGCCACTGTATACAAGTGGAAATAAAGGTTAAAGAGTATAATATTATATGTTCGAGGCAGTATTACTGAACTAAAGTAATGAACAAGGTAAGCTTGGTAAACTATTGTACTGGTTTTGTAAATAAATGTTTAACCCTTTCACTGCCTCTCACTCATGTAGTTCAATACTTTAAGCAGTGTGCCCTCAAATATGCTTAGTGGTAAATTTCAGCCTAGATAAAAGAATGGGTTTGTGTGGCAAGTATGCAGAGCATTAAAAAAAAAAATCCTGTCCCATGTGGTGTATGATAGGAAAAGGAAACTCTGATTTTGTATTTGGTTTATTATAGCTAATGTAAAGTGTTTTCTAGGATAGATTTTGTGGTTTTATTGGCTGTTTCTAGGTATCAACTGATAGAACGAAAAACATATTACTGGTCTGTTTCAGGTTCAGAAATAGCTTGAGATAGGACTCAAAGTTGCTGGAATATTCAATTTTTGAAAATTTTCCCGAGGAAGGGGTAAAAAAACAACATTCCCTGGTCTGTTTTATGGGCTTTTACTAGGTCTGTTACAATTACAGTCATACCTCTGTTAACGATATTAATCCGTCAGAGAGGGCGTATCTGTAACCGAATCTATCATTATCCGAATCAATTTTCCCCATAAGAAATAATAGAAATAAAATTAATCCGTTCCAGACATCCAAAAGTAGTAAAATAAAATAGTTTTTAGAACTTTTTGACATTAAATAATACACAATTTAATGAACATTAAAGAAATACAGTGGACCCCCGAGTTTCGTAAAAACTTCACTCCTGAAGTCTGCTCAAGTGCCATTACCGAACGAATTTACTCCCTTAAGGAAAAATTTCACGTAGGTTAGTCTATTTCAGACCCCCAAAAATACACTTCCACAAGAACTTACAAAATTATACTTACATAATTGCACGATTTCCGGGGTATTCGTTAACCGAGGGTCCACTGTACATGTAAATATAGTACAATAACATGTCACTTACATTTATTGAAGAGTTGTTGATGAGTGGAGGACGGGAGGTGGGGAAAGGATGTAGTATTGTATGCTAGTGTTTGGAAGGGTAATCCCCTTCCATTAACACTGCAGGTGGCAGGTTCTTTTCTGGGGTTACTGGCATTTTTCTTTTAATGTCCCACTCCCTGCATGAATGCTACACTCCCTGCATGAATGCTACACTCCCTGCATGCCTGCTACACTCCCTGCATGCCTGCTACACTCCCTGCATGAATGCTACACTCCCTGCATGAATGCTACACTCCCTGCATGAATGCTACACTCCCTGCATGAATGCTACACTCCCTGCATGAATGTCACACTCCCTGCATGCCTGCTACACTCCCTGCATGAATGCTACACTCCCTGCATGAATGCTACACTCCCTGCATGAATGCTACACTCCCTGCATGAATGCTACACTCCCTGCATGAATGCTACACTCCCTGCATGAATGCTACACTCCCTGCATGAATGCTACACTCCCTGCATGAATGCTACACTCCCTGCATGAATGCTACACTCCCTGCATGAATGCTACCACTGGGGTGCCACTAGGAAGCTTCTTTGGACCCATGGTGACTTATTTCACAGTGACAATTACTAAACCACCAAAAAAGACACCAAATATATTGTGAATCTTTGAAAGAGCGCGCTAGATAATGTTCTCTCAATGGTAAACAACGCTTCACTGGCGTCCTGCGCTTGCGCGGAGCAGGCGGACACGTCTAATACCTTTCGGTAACCGAGGAATTTTTCGCTAACCGATTCCGAAAAAAGCTTACGTTTTCCGAAACTTTCGTTAACGGGACCTTTCGTTAACCGAGGGTCCACTGTAGTGGTACAGACATGTATGCACAGGGCTCCTGACCAGCAAAATGTGATCAGTCATGAAGGTATCTTCACAAAATTCAATTTTAATAACAAAAACATAATGGGAACAAGTCAACCATGTCCTAAATGAAACAAGCTGGGAAGATATCCTAAACACAGATCTGAACATTTGCCTAGAAAAAATGAACTCTGTGGTTCTTGAGATCTGCTCAAGACACATTCCATTAAGAAAAAGAAAGAGAAGATGTAAACTAGAAAGAGAAGAGACGCTCCCTATACAGACAAAGGCGAAGAGTCACAGAGCTGCTGAGAGGGGCCAATATATCAGAAATATGAAGGGAGGCACTGGTCAATGAAATTGCAAATATCGAACTTAAACTGAAGGAATCTTACAGGAGACAAGAATCGCAGGAAGAACTAAAAGCCATAAAGGAAATTGAAAAAAAAAAAAAAATACTTCTTCTCTTTTGCCAAATCTAAAGGAAAAACATCCAGAATTGGGCCCCTGCTTATGCGGGATGAGACATACACAGATGACAGCCAAGAAATGAGTGAGATATTCAAGTCCCAATACATACAACTCAAGTGTTCAGAGAGCCACTACCCAGACTAAGGGTCGACAATCCAAAATTAATTCTTTATGAACGAAACCCAAAATTTTGTCATCTCAAAAATCTCAGATATTATCCTAACTCCACAAGACTTTGAAAAGGCAATAAATGACATGCCCATGCACTCTGCCCCAGGCCCAGACTCATGTAACTCCGTGTTCGTCAAGAATTGCAAGAAGCCCCTATCACGTGCCTTCAGCATTCTATGGAGAAGGAGCATGGACACAGGTGTCATCTCACACACACTAAAAACAACAGACATAGCCCCACTCCACAAGGGTGGCAGTAAAGCAATTACAAAGAACTACAGACCGATAGCACTAACATCCCATATCATAAAAATCTTTGAGAGGGTTCTTAGGAGCAAGATCACCAACCACCTAGTTACCCATCAACTACACAACCCAGGGCAACACAGGTTTAGAGCAGGTCGCTCCTGCCTGTCCCAGCTACTGGACCACTATGATAAAGTCCTGGATGCCATTGAGAATAAACAAAATACAGATGTAGTATACACAGACTTTGCCAAAGCTTTCGACAAGTGTGACCATGGCGTAATAGCACACAAAATGCGTGATTAAGGAATAACAGGAAAAGTTGGTAGATGGATCTATAACTTCCTGACAAATAGAACACAAAGAGTACATAATAGTAAACAGAGTAAAGTCCCAGGCAGCCACGGTGAAAAGCTCTGTTCCACAAGGCACAGTACTCGCTCCCATTCTATTCCTCATCCTCATTTCTGACATAGACAGAGATGTAAACCATAGCTCCATGTCTTCCTTTGCGGATGACACCCAGATTGCCATTGCAGTGACCTCCAAGCGGACATCAACCAAATCTTCAAATGGGCCACTCAAAACAATATGAAGTTCAACGAGGAGAAATTTCAACTATACTCAGATATGGAAAACTTGAGGAAATTAAAAATGTATCAAGGTATATGATAAATTCTATCCATACAACAGAGCAAAAGAGAAATTTGAAGGACCTGGGAGTGATAATATCAGAGGATCTCACCTTCAAAGACCACAACAATGTATCTACCTCATCTGCTAGGAAAAATGATAGGATGGATAATGAGAACCTACAAAACTAGGGATACCAATCCCATGATGATTCTCTTCAAATCACTTGCTCTCTCTAGGCTGGAATACTGCTGTACACTAACAGCCCCTTCAAGCCTGTAGACATTGCAGACCTGGTGAGCATACAAAGAACTTTCACGGCACACATAAGTACGATAAGGCACCTAAATTACTGGGAATGGTTGAAGGTCCTTGATCTGTATTCCCTGGAATGCAGGCGAGAGAGATACATGATAATATACACTTGGAAGGTCCTGGAGGAATTGGTACCAAACCTGCACACAAAAATCACCCCCTATGAAAGCAAGACTCGGAAGGAGATGCAACATTCCCCCGATGAAAAGCAGGGGTGCCACGAGTACATTGAGAGACAACACAATAAGTGTCCAGGGCCCAAGACTAGTCAACTACCTCCCAGCATACATAAGGGGGATTACCAATAGACCCCTGGCTGTCTTCAAGAAGGCACTGGACAGGCACCTAAAGTCAGTACCTGACCAACTCGGCTGTGGTTCGTACGTCAGTTTGCGTGTTGCCAGCAGTAACAGCCTGGTTTATCAGACCCTGATCCACCATGAGGCCTTGTCTCAGACCTCCAGGTAACCCATTGTCCATGTTCACCCATCAACAAAATGGGTATCTGGGCATTAGTCGACTGGTGTGGGTCGCATCCTGGGATAAAATTTACCTAATTTGCCCGAAATACTCTACATAACAAGGGGATTTCAATATATATATAGTATATCATTGATGTCAGCTAGGCCTGTATATCTTGTACATGTACTTGTGGAAATAAAGATATTATATTATACATTAGGTTAGGTAAGGTTGGATTATGTTAGGTCAGGTTACATCAGTTTTGGCTGGGTTACATTTTTTTTTTTTTTTACATTTCCACAAATAAATTCTATCTCAGTTGCACAACCACATTAGTTTTGGTTTATTTTGCTCAGGAAATAGTGCGGAAGTGGGACCCTGGAATAAAAGTTATTAAGCAAAAATTTTTTTTTAACAATTTGCACAATAAAAACTATTGCAAAACTGACCTACTATGATATGCTTTAAATTATGAAATATCACTTAATTTTGACAAGGAGCTTAACTCAATGACAATATTATTATTATTTATGTAAATGTATTTATGTTTACCTGTACCTAAATAACTTATTTACTTACATTCATGGGGAGTGTTAAACCCACAGGGGTTCATACATCACCTGGGGTAATGGAAGGCATGGTGGCTTGATGCGAGGAAGGGAAGCAAAGGTCCAATTCCTTAGATCAAGAGCCCCTCACCAGCTTCAAGGAACCTCTTTAACTGGTAGAGGGTGCAGCAAACACGTAGGGGTCATACATATCTGGTACTTGCAACAGCCAGGTTGATCTACCGACTCAAGTGTGGTTGTCACTATATAGGTATGACCCATACGGGTTTGGCGCTTGTTTGCGATAATGAATGTCACTATAGAATATATTGTTCTAACCTGTTAGTGGCCAGTTGAGCAGGTCAGTAGTGATGGGTATCCGTGTACGAGGTACTGGTACTGATGACCTGAGCGTCGGTGAGCTGGGATGGAAGAAGGGTGGGTAAGGATAGAAATATGGGAAAAGGTTGGGTAAGGGTAGGAGGAGGGAATATACAGGTGAGTGGCACGTCCACTCTGGGCGACGTGTGCAGAGAAACTGCAGGCGTTGTTGATCGGTGTGGGTGACGGTGGAGCGAGTTGGAACAGCTGATGAGGCGGGTGGACTGCAGGCGGCTGCCAGACGTAGCTAGCAGAGTCCCAGAAGGCAGGCAAGGTCGAGAAGGCAGTTACATTACAGTGATGTGTTGGAGAAATCACTGAAGCGTTCCATTCACCAGCAAGGTGAACTGTCGTTGTGAGATGTGTTTTACTTTAATTAGACGTTGGAAGTTAGGATGTTGAAGGTCTCTTATAATGTTGTCGAGGGTCTGGAGTGGTGTAGTATTACATCTGAATTTAACAGTTCCATCTTGGAGATGTTGAGTAAGGTCATCAGGCATCATTGTTGAGGGAACTTGTCGAGTAGTAAAGAATCTTACACCAAACATGGTGCATGGTGGAAGTGTTGGAGTGGCAGGGCTGGAAGACGAAGTCTCTGATTGGTTCGTGGGAGTAGGAGATGACGGCTTCTCATTGGTGGGAGGTGGTTGTGGCGAGGCTGGCAAGGAGGCAGCTGATTGGTTCTCGGTAGGGGTGTGTGGTGGTGGTGAGTTCTCATTGGTTGTTGTAGGCGTGACGTCAGTAGTAGCTGGTGGTGGTGGTGTGGCTTCAGCTGAGTCATCAGCAGGTACAATAATGTCGTCAATATGCTGGGAATTGTTGAGTATCACAGAAGATGGTGGAGAATCTGGAAATTTGAACTCTGGCATGTTGTTTAATTTGAAGAGTTCGTTGATGGAGGAGTTGAACGTCCCAGGAACAGCAGCATTCTGCATATGAGCATAGACCATGCAGTAGTAGATGGTGGTGGGGTCACTGGCAGGTGCGATGCTGGTAGTTGTAGGTTGCGTGGAGGCTTGGAGAATTTTAGTTGTGGTAGCTTGTAATTTTGTAATTGCAGCATAGGTGGGAGATTTTGAAGATGACTTTTTCTGTGCTGCTTCTTGGGTCTTCTTCAGAATGTCTTTGCGAGTGGGACACTTAGCAGCAAGTGTGTGATGGTCGTTGCTTTTACAGTTGAGGCAAGATGGTGTTGGTGGAGCAGCAGCAGTGCATGATCTAAAATCATGTCCTTCACCACTACATGTAGTGCAAAACTTCTTTCCTTCACAGGACAGTCGCTGGTGTTGTGTGAATATGAGTAACAGGTCCAACAGTGAGAAATGTAGTGGAATCTCTCTGCCTCGATGCAGGTGGGGCTGACAAAGTAGTAATATACAGCCAGTCCGTCGGCTAATGCAGTGGCAGCCATGTTGACGTCGGTAAACGTGACCTTGAGCATGGAGGAAGCTGTAGGTATTTTCATGATACTCTCCACTGTGGCCCATGAGTTTTGATCTTCAATGGATGTCTTGAGTTCGTCGATAGGTTGAACTGTAAGAAGCTTATCTAGTTTCTTAAGGAAAACTGTTTTTCTTGCCCTGAGAGCTGGAGATGACATGACAGTAAATCCTCGTTCAGAGAGTGGTGGTGGCTGTTGTAGTGAGTAGCTTCTCTGCATCTTCATCATCGTTGCAGACAACAATAAATGCTTCTTTCAAGGTCAATATGGTGTTGAACTTCACATGTAGCACGCTCTTAACAGCAACTGCTAGAGCAAGTTTGGATGAATCATTCACAGTGCCACTGATGGGTTTGATCTTGACACGATTTGCGTAGCTCATCGTGATGAAGGTAGAAATTCCCCTCCCCAACGGGGATCGTAGGGAGACTGAAGGAAGTCAGAGCTGCTGTGACCGCACTGGGCAGAGTCAACTAGCAGAGTCGTGTGTCGTGTCGTGTGTCTTGTGTACGAGGTACTGGTACTGGTACTGATGACCTGAGCGTCGGTGAGCTGGGATGGAAGAAGGGTGGGTAAGGATAGAAATATGGGAAAAGGTTGGGTAAGGGTAGGAGGAGGGAATATACAGGTGAGTGGCACGTATGACACACCACCATGTATTTATAGCCAGTCATATCCGGTGTCTCAGTTACCACCAACCACTGCTAACATTATAATATTGCTATATAATACTTTATATCATCTTTGTGTTGAATTAAAAAAATAAAAGGAACTGGTTGGTTGGTTAATGGGGATTAAAATTATTATTATAATCAAGGGGGAGGGCTAAACCCGTAGGATTATGCAGCGCCTGTGGGGGGGATGTGGATAAGATAAGATTTCTTCGGATTTTTAACCCCGGAGGGTTAGCCACCCAGGATAACCCAAGAAAGTCAGTGCGTCATCGAGGACTGTCTGTCATATTTCCATTGGGGTCCTTAATCTTGTCCCCCAGGATGCGACCCACACCAGTCGACTAACAACCCAGGTACCTATTTGCTGCTAGGTGAACATGACAACAGGTGTAAGGAAACACGTCGAAATGTTTCCACCCACCGGGAATCGAACCCGGGCCCTCCGTGTGTGAAGCGAGAGCTCTAGCCACCAGACCACCGGGCCACCCTAGGCTTAATTCAGGGAACTGGAGCACAGATCTAATACCCTAGATCAAGAGCCCCTCACCAGCGTCAAGGAACCTCCCTTGAGGGGAGGTCTACACTAGCCTCTCATATTAATGATGGTATACAATATCGTCATTTCCGAAATGTTTCGCTTGCACAACAGTCGAATACAGGAAAAAGTTAAATTCCAGAAACAGTAGTTATTTTGGACCAGTCATTTATGAGGTCATTTGCTTTTTCAATCCAAAACATCCATCTCATTAGAAAAAACTTAAGAGAGTGCTTCTGAAGAAATGTTGAAACTGATTAATTTTATGAGCCAAAATATTGATGAGAGTGATTGTGTTGGGTTATAGTCGAGGATCATCAGCGCGAACTGCCACTTTGCAAGCTGCTTCCAGCAAGAACCGTTGACACGGACACCCCGGGTATAGAAATTTTGTCTTGGACTGCCTCCTTGAAAGCTGCCCTCTGACAAGCACTGTTGACACCGACACTCTGAGAAGCTTCTCTCAGACTTACAAGTGGCTTATGGACAGAATTTCTAGCTGACTGCAGTAGAAAGAATTCCCACCTACATACACGACTAACAAGGGGTTTAACTTACTTGATGGTGTAGAATATGTCTCCTAGTCTTCCAATCTTCCTAAGCTATAACCCCCTCCAAACACCATGTGTAGGGAAGGACCTTAATCTGCAAGAATTCAAGTGGTATTAGTGTCCTGCCTGCATCTCAGAGTTCCCTGGTTTCAAAGGATATCCCCTAAGCCATATATGCAGTAAGTGACACTAGCTTCTAGACTAATACTTAAGGGGAATTGCCCACAATTATTACCTTATAGTAGGCATTCGCCCGCTTATAACCCACAGCTCAAATAACCCCACCTTACTACGAATATCGCCGGACAGCTATACTAAGAGAAATGTACGGTATTGTCTTACTGCGGGGGCCTGGGCCAGAGACGAATATCCACAGTACGTCGGGAAGCCTCTGTGATTCTTGGTTCCCAGGCAAGTATTTTGAAGACACGTGGGGGACCGAGCTCTAGCTCTTAGTACCCTGTTAGCACCATGACGTCCAATTCAAGAAGAAGGAACTAGTGCTCTCTCCCGCCTAGATTCAAGTGTGGAGCTGCTAGTTCTCGTTAGCTAACATAATCTAATGTTCCTATTCAGGCCTTAAACTACCTATGTTAAGGTGCTAGAGCTACATTATTAATAATAATAATAATACTTTATTGTGACATGGTACAATGATACATGGTAGACAAGATATATTTCTTAATGAGATGTACATGCCAAAAGCCCCTAATATGCTGTGCATTGCCTCAATAATCCTAATATTAGTTAGTAACTGTACAAACTTACCTAGGCCTTCCCAGGAGAATAATCTATCAGTTAACATGTGTAATCTATCTACCTCCGCCAACTACTGTGTTTGGTTGGGTGTGTGGGGTCATAAACTCAGAGGACCGATCCGTGGTACGATTAAGGCTCCATACGGCTCACTTACCCTGTGGAACTTGAGCAACTCAAAAAAGTTTCCCCACCGGGTCATCTCCCAGACTTACAAATGGCTCATACACTGAAGTCCACAAAAAATACCCCATAACATTTACGAATAATATTGTGTATCACAATATTGAGATGTGATATGTCCCACACTCAATACCTCTGGGAAGGCGAACGTCCGGTGATGTTTCGTTCACCTTCGTCCCTTGAACTTCCAACTTGCGTTCCAACATCAAGGAGGAGCGCTAAACCCGTAGGATTATGCAGCGCATGTGGGGGGATGTGGAAGGTATTCAGGTTTAATTCAGGGAACTGGAGCACAGATCCAATTCCCTAGATCAAGAGCCCCTCACCAGCGTCAAGGAACCTCCCTTGAGGGATTGCATTCCAACAGAAAGACTGGCCAATTATGCTGCTTGGAACGGTCGTCTCGTCAGGAGGGTACCTCAGGATACAAGTCATACCCCTTTATGTTTGAAGAAGCTCTATAATTTAAGTAGTTCTTCAGTCCTTGTGAGTTTCTGCCAGTGTTCTGCTAACTCAAGTGATACATGTTACCTTTATGAGTTCTGGTATGTAACTGATTGCTAGCGTCATCTCATTCAAATTCGAAACACTAGCTATTTTATCTAATTCTACTAATTTATCTAATCCTACTTACATTAGGTCTCTAAATGATGTTATTATCTCCTAAGATTATTATTTACTATGTATAATTGCTTAAATCTGTCTAATACGACAAATATTTTATGCAAGTGTTATGTTAAGGGTTCCTTAAGCTTACACTATAAATGTTTCCGTGGAATAATTTCCACATCCTCCCACCGGCAAAGGCATACGTGAGGTATAGATCAAGTCCGCCTCCCACAAGTCCCCCCAGCCAGCTCTGGACTCATGCCATGTGTGGCGTGGCCGCTCTGGTTGAGCAGACTCTGGTCTAACTTCTCCCGTCCAGACTCTACTGCATGACCCTTGAGTGGCAAGAGCTTGTAACATACTAAATACCTATGTTGTGGTGACAGGTGCATGTTTAGTGATCAGTTTCGGCCCTGAATTGCTGGAAGCTAGGGATCACAAACCCTGCTCTGGAGTGATTATCATACAGCTCTTAGCATTTAGAAGGATAACAATCTTGGTGGGTGAAGATAGATAACCTTGGTAGGTTGCATGCGCACGCAGTAGGTGAGGCCCATAAGGACTATTCAACTGATAGTAATTTTAAGCACACAAAGACAGTGACAGGGGAACCAAGGGATTGGGTATATATGCAACATATAGTGTAAGGGGTTGGGAGCAGTAGGAGGATTGAATACTATGTTGTTTGGTTCAGTCATTTATATTTGTTTTGTTATTGTCGCTGTTGTTATGGAGCGGCCTTAGAGAGTACATGGTTATAGTTACTCTTGGTTTTACTAAACTACAACCACTACAGTGGCGACGAGGATGGGATCATCAGAGCCAAGGATAGTGGGCCACTGTGGCCTGAAGTAGTGGGGATATTGCCAGCCGAGGACATTGCAGCAGAACGGTGATACAGCAGCAACAAGTGGCAGCATGGCAGCACAAGGAAGGTTGGAGCCTTTCGACCCACGTAAGATTTCTTTGGAGCTTTGGCTAAGCTTGTTGGAAGCCAATTTCGCTCACTTAGAAATTAAAGAGCAAGATAACAAGAGGAATTTCTTGCTAGTGTCACTGGGATCAGAAACTTACAGTGTTTTAGGTAATGTGTGTGCACCAGATTTACCACACACTAAGCGTTACGACGACTTGGTCCCGGCACTGAAAAGTTATTATGCAGTGAAACCAGCCTACCACCGCAGTTTGTTGGCTTTTCAGCAGAGGAAGAAACGACAGGGTGAGTCCTTGCATGAATTATATACAGATTTAAAAGCATTGACTGTGAACTGTACCTTTGGGGGACAATTTGACCCCAGAGTGAGGGACCAGTTGTTTATGGCGGTGGTGGATGAAGTGTATTTTCCTCACCTAGTTGCAGAAAATTTGGATTTGCAAAGTGTGCAGTCTGCAAAACTATTTGACAAACTTTTGAACTTGGAACAGGCATTTGTTACAGATCAGAAATCTGCTCCTGCGGTACAAGTGATTAATGCTGTGAAATGTAAACATTGTGGGTTCCAGCACAGTAGTAGTACTTGTAGGTTTAAAGATTTTTTCTGTAATAAGTGTCATAAGAAAGGCCACTTGAGAAGAGTGTGTAGAGAGAAATCGTCAAAAGTGTCTCCTAAGGCTGTATCAAATTCGAGTATTAAAAAAACAGGACAGCAAGGACACAGCAGTCACCTAGATATCCTAGAACAAAGTCAATTAAGGTGCTGGATGGCGGTGATAGTTCAGAGGATGAGGAAGTGATGAGCTTATATGCCTTAGAGGATAGAGTGTTTTCCATGAAGGCAGAGAAATATGGGTTTATCATTAACAATCAACAGGTACCTTTTGAGATTGACAGTGGGGCGTCCATCTCGACTTTATCCAAAGACTGGGTAGAGGCAGTAAAGGGGCACATTGAGCCATGTTCTAGGAGGGTAAATGCATATGATAATTGGAAAATAAACCTTCTGGGACAGGTGGTTTTGCCGGTAAGATATAATAACTTAGAGGTGTCACAAGTGTTTTATGTAGTGAAATCCCATAATAGTAACTTGTGTGGGAAAGACCTCATGAAAAAGGTAGGGATTTACCTTGCTGGATTGGATGAATCTACCAAAATTAACAAACTAGACAGTGCTGAAGAAATGTTAGATAATTTTAGGGTAGATTCTAGTAAACCCATCTCCAGTTTTGTGGCCAAAATTCATGTGAAAAGTGATGCTGTTCCTAAGTTTGTGAAAGCACGGCCAGTACCATTTTTTCACAAAGAGATGATTGAGAAAGAATTAGAAAAATTAGTGCAGAAAGGCATTATTGAGCCTATTTCGCATAGTGAATGGTCTGTACCTATTGTCCCAGTATTAAAGGCTGACTCTAAGTCTATGAGAATATGTGGGATTTAATATTAAATATGTAAATCAAAACATTCATTGTGAAAGATATCCTTTACCCAGGATTGAGGAATTATTGTCTGTAGTGGGTAAAGGTAAAATATTTACAAAATTAGATTTGAAGGATGCTTATTTACAGATACCTGTAGATGAGAGGAGCCAACATCTTTTAGTAATTAATACCCACAGGGGACTTTTTAAATATAAGAGATTACCATTTGGAATTTCCTCATCTCCTGGTATTTTCCAGAAATTTATTTCCCAATTGTTTGTTAACCTGGATGGGGTTGCATCCTATTTAGATGATATCATAATATGTGGTGCCACAGAAGTTGAGCATGATGTCAGACTCAGGCAGGTGTTGAGTATTTTACAAGAGCATAATGTAGTACTGAATAAGGATAAGTCAGTGTTGAAAGCCAGATCTATTGCATATCTGGGGTATGAGATTTCTGGGGCAGGTATTAAACCTTCTTCTCAGAAGGTGGAGGCTCTTGTGAATTTACCTTCACCTACGTCTGTAGGAGAAGTTCAGTCCTTTGTGGGGATGGTGACTTACTATTGTAAGTTTATTAAGAATTTTCTTTAATTTTGGCACCACTGTATGATTTGTTAAAAAGGGGCTACATTTGAGTGGTCTTCAGTGGAAGAGGAAGCTGTTCAAAGGATTAAAAAACAATTGGAGTGTTCAGCTTTGTTGACTAATTTTACAGGAGAGCATCCATTGATGCTTCTTCTGTGGGTGTTGGATGTGTGTTAATCCAGGTAGTAAATGTCCAGGAAAACCCTGTGTATTTTGCTAGTAAGAAACTTTCTCCGACAGAACAGAATTATTCTCAACTTGATAAAGAAGGTCTAGCTTTGGTGTATGCTGTTAAGAAATTCAGATATTTTTGCTGGGGAGAAAGTTTGTTGCTCGCACAGATCATAAACCATTGCTAGGGTTGTTTGGTAAAGGAAACATATTCCAGTAAATGCAAATGCCAGAATTCAGCGTTGGGCTCTGTTATTAGCTCAGTATGATTATGAGTTGTCATTCAAGGCTGGCAAGGAAAATGTTATTGCAGATGCATTTAGTAGATTACCTATTGAAGATCACAGCTTAGAATCAGGTATACCTTCGGAATATGTGAGATTAACTTTACAGACTAGTACCATAAGTTTTGTTGAAGATCTCAATTTCTTCTGATAAGAATAACGAAATTGACTTTGATGAAATAGTAAGTCCAACAATTATTGGCCTTTGATGTTATAGTACTCCAGCTCTTGTAAGTGTTAGAATATTTTTTTCTTGTCAATAATTTCTATTTGTGTTCAAGTGTTGTTGAACAAATTCACTCTTAAGTTGATTAAAGTTAGTGTTCTTAGCGATTTGTTTCAGTAATTGTTTCATTGAGTTAACTTGCTTTGCTTGCAATTAAGAGTAAGAGTGTTCAAACTAGTTAATTTTAATATCATTGTTTTGTGTTCATTCTATTTGTGTCCAGTGCAACTTTGCTTTTTTATTAATGCAGTAATCTGTTTCTGCAACTTGATTACATTTTAAAATTATTCTCCAGAAGTGATTAATTTGCTCTCTTAATTTTTGCATATAGTATTTTGTACCCTATTTTATTTTAATTATTGTTTAATTTTGACAAGTGCTAAAATTGTAATTCAGTGCAATATTTCAGTATTACAGTTTATGTTTGTGTACCAGTATTGAATTTAAGTTCTTAGTGTCATTTTCTTTGAGTAAAATTGTTTTTCCAGTATTTTTCCAGTTGCATACAATTTATTGATTGTATTTCCACGTTGCATTGATTTACAATTTCTTCTTGTAATATTTTTGATTAAATTCCAAAGAAGAGCCAGCTCACTTTTACAGTATTAAATTTTGCTTTTATCAATTTTTATTGTGTTTACTTATATTTTCAAGTAACTTGACATTCTTCTAAGAGTAATAAGTAATATTTCAGTGAACTTTCTCAGTGATTCAAGGAGTAAAGTTACATTAATTTATTGCCAGTGAATATTTCAATTGTTTTGTGCAATTCTCCTTTTTAGTGATTTGTTTCATCAGATTGTTGCTCATGCAACAAGAAAACTCACCTTGCAGTAAAGAAAACTCACCTTGCAGTTATTTCAAGTTGAAGCTAGATTGTTTTTCATATTAATGTTTTAATTTTTTTCTTGCTAAGTCAATTCCCAGTGAGTTATCTTTTCTTAGTGTTTATTGTGCAATTCTCATTACTTATGCAGAGTCGTTAAATAATTCATACCAGTTAAGCTATATTGTGTTGTATACTTGCGTTAATTTTTCTTTCATTTAAATTCTTGTTCATTTGCTTGAAATTATGTATCAAGTAAATTCATGCGATAATACTGTGTGTGCTGCTATTCAGAGCCATAATGATAATAAATCAGTGAAAAGTCCTCATAGTCCCGTGTATCAGAGATTTGCCAGTGATGCGGAATGTGAAGTTCAGATTAGTTCTTGTAGATATGTACCTTATTTGTTAACGTTGCCGAGCGGTCAGGCACTAGTAATACTGTCATTCCTGTCTGTGTTTTACCTAAAACTTCAGGCATGCAAGATAGTGTTCAGTTGCCTCGGTGTCTGAGGTACCCCAGACTACCTTGAGTGCTGAGCCTATCCTTGCAATGTCGCTAGTTCCAGTAGTAGTTACTCTCCAGGGGATGCTTTGTTGAAGAAAGACTACTTGAAATTAGTAATGCCATCTCTTGTCAACGCCATTTGCCGCCTGCAGAAAGATACCTCTGTAGAAGCTAGTGCCCTCACTATAGTGCCAGTTGTGTTCCAGATAGTGATCTTTCCCAGTTGACAGTAAATCCTTGTAAAGTAAAGAGTCGTGTGTCGAGCAATTATTAACTACAGTAAGAGAAGTTCCCCTTTGCTTATATTTTATGTTATAGAGTTAACTATTTCAGCCGGGGAGAGATCCATCCACTCCACCGAGCCTGTTCATTCCTTCAGTAGGAAAGTGATCATAAGCGCCTTCAGCTAAAGATAGAAAATTAGAAAATCCAGTTTAGAACTGAATTATTGACTGTGTGTTTTGTTATCAGATTTCCAGTATCTAGTAAGATTTTGTGTGTTTAAGTTCTCTCCGAGTTCTGAGTTTTAACAGTATGACCCGTGTGCACCGAGTCTATCTTTTCTGTTAAAACTTCTTCCCTGTAAATATTTATTCTTCCTCAGAAGCCCTTGAGTGCATGAATATAGATTGATCGATCATGGGAACCAATTTTGTTTACTAAAGATTGCTGTGAGATGTTGGTGATAATGTGATCTTTCGTTTTACATAGAATTTAATAAGTAAAACTTTTCTCTTTCATTTCGCTAATGGACAGTGTTCCTGTTTAAAAGTTTTTTTTTGTGGTGTCACATATATATTTGGTCTGTCTTGCCACATTACTGACATGTATAGATTATAGATAGGTAAAGAATAGTTGTGATACTTAGCACTTGTGTTACATTACTAAATGGCACTTCTCAGGGTACTATGTACATTATTATTATAATAAAAAGAAGCGCTAAACCACAGGGGGCATACAGCGCAGCAGATTAGGGCAGGATGCAGGGAGATTAGGTTGTAAGAGGGAGAGGGATGATTAGTAGGGTATGGAGTGCAGCAGGACAGTGGATAGTGCAGGGATAGAGGGTAGCAAGATATTGAGGTAGAATGGACTGAGGGGAGTGCTAGAGATATAATCTTCAGAGTTTGTGTAGTAAGTCAGTTGCTGTCAAAAAGTCAATGAGAGAGTCAGGATTAAAGGAGGGTCCATCAGCAAGAAGGGAAGGTAAAGAAAGGGCAGCAGAGCGAAGACAACGTTGGAGGTCAATTCTACGTGCTCGTTGACAGAGTGGGCAGTAGAACAGAATATGGCAAACAGATACTGGAACCTGACAATGCTCACAGAGAGGGACAGGGAGCCTATCCATGAGATACCCATGAATAAGACGAGTGTGGCCAATGCGAAGACGGGAGAGTGTAGTCTCCCAACCTCGACATTGGTGACAAGAAGGCCAGAAACCTATACACGGTTTAATAGATAGAAGTTTGTTATTTAGCAGGTCAGACCAGCGTTGTTGCCAACGGGTGCGAATGTGGGTAGCAATGACTGCAAAATAGTCTGTGAATGGAACACCTCTATATGAAACTGGAAGGTCATGTACTGCTGACCGTGCAGCAGTGTCTGCCTGTTCATTGCCCTGTACGTCAACATGACCAGGGACCCAGCAAAAAACAATATCTTTGTGTTTGCTAGAGATACGGCATAACCAAAGGTGGATACGAAGAACTAGGGGGTGAGGTGTATCAAATTTCCGGATAGCCTGTAAAGCACTAAGGGAGTATGAAACGACCACAAATGGTGACACAGGCATAAATACAATATGGATAAGTACCACAAGAATGGCGTACAATTCAGCCACAAATATGCTAGCTGAGGATAATAGATGCCCTTGCACGACGCTGTCCAGAAACACTACTGCGAATCCGATGCTGTCTGATGACTTAGACCCATCGGTGTACACTGCGATGGCATTGGAATGAGAACGGAAGTGATCTAGAAAGAGAGAGCAAGAAGCCGCCGTAGGTAGTCGAGCTTTCGCGCAAGGCAGAGGAAATGAACAGACACGGACAGCAGGAACTTCCCAAGGGCATAGGGGAAAGGGAGATGCTACATAAACATAGAAAGGTGGTAGCTGAAGGGAAGACAAGAGCGAATGTAGATAAAGAGAAAAGGGATGAAGTAAACAGGATCGACGAACAAATAGAGTCTACTAACATCCATGACAATCCTATACATGGAAGGAATGCGGAGGTCATGAGAGTGAACATAATAGCGAAGGCAATGTGCATCTCGACGATCGGACAAGGATGGAATGTTCTCTTCTACATAGAGGCTCTCAACCGGGGAAGAACGAAATGCACCAAGGCATAAACGCAATCCCTGGTGATGGATGGGATTAAGGCTGGAAAGAGTAGCAGGGAAGGCCACCGAATATATCTGGTCACCATAATCGAGTTTCGATAAAATTAGGGATGAATGCAGGCGAAGGAGTGTTCTACGATCAGCCCCCCATGAAAGATGTGCGAGGGTTTTAAGGAGATTCAGCTGGCTATGACAGGTCGCCTTCAGAGAGGTAATATAAAGTTTCCAGGACAATCGACGGTCAAACAGGAGGCCGAGAAACCTGACTGTATCATGTTCTGGGATACGTGAGCTGTATAGGTACAATGGATGATCAGAGACCACTGAACGTATAGTAAACATAATTTGACAAGTTGTGCCACTAGAAAACTTAAACCCGTGAGTGGTGGCCCAATTGGAAACCCGGTTGATGGCATGCTGGAGGGAAACTGCAATGAGGTGCCAGTAAGCACCTGCACAAGCTATAGCAAAGTCATCAACATAAAGCGATGACCAAATATTGGATGGGAGAACAGATGCCATATTATTTATAGAAAGGAGAAAGAGTGTTGTGCTCAGAACACATCCCTGGGGGACACCTTCAGTTTGGACGAACTCCGAGAAAGCACATTACTAACCCGGACATGGAAATGACTTTCAGTTAAGAAGGCCTTAAGGAAAAATGGTAGATTGCCATGGAGGCCTAAGGAGTGGGCCTGGGCCAAGATATTATACTTCCAAGTTGTGTCATAAGCCTTCTCAAGGTCAAAAAAGATGGCGATAACCGAGTGGTTATTAGCAAAGGCATTACGAATATACATATCCAAGCGCAGTATGGGGTCAATGGCAGAACGGCCCTTTTGAAAGCCATATTGACTAGTGGAGAGATTACTGTGCATCTCTAAATACCACATCAAACGTTTATTAACTAGACGTTCCATCACCTTGCAAACTGCACTGGTAAGAGCGATGGTACGGTATTGGGAGGCATCATGTCCCGTAGTACCCGGTTTGCGGAAAGTAAGAACAATAGCAGACTTCCACAGCTGAGGAATAACTCCTTGCGACCATATAAGATTAAAGAGTCGTAAGAGGACAGCAAGAGCAGACTAATGTAAATGCTGTAGCATACGAATATGTATGCCGTCTGGCCCAGCTGCCGATGATCGGCAAGTGGAGAGTGTTACCTCCAGTTCTTGAAGGGTAAAAGGCACATTATAAGATTCTTCTCTGAGAGAAGAAAAATCTAAAGGCTTTAACTCGCTTGCAGACTTAGAAGAAAGGAACGAGGGGCATAGATGGAGCCCCTGAGAAATGCAGACCAGATGTTTACCAATTTCAGTGGCAATAGAAAGAGGGTGTGCTATATCGACACCGGCAACCCGAAGAACAGGAGCCGGGTCGGGAAAGAATTTACTACTCAATTTCTGCAGTTTCTTCCAGACTGCACTCATCGAGGAAGTCAAAGTGACGGTGGAAACGTAATCTCGCCAGCAAGTGCGTTTAGCGTCGCGTATGACACGGCGAGCAATTGCTCTCCTGTGTTTGAAATCAAGGAGTCTCTCTGTGGTTCTGTTATACCAGTACCTGCCCCATGCAGTGCGTTTCAAATGTACTGCCCGAGCACAAGCAGGAGACCACCAAGGCACACACTTCTGAGAATGCTTGCCTGAGGTTTGGGGGATAGAATGTGAAGCTGCGGTTAAGACAGAAGTCGAGAAGAGATGCAAAACCTCATCAATAGAGGACGAGGAAGGAGCCTCATGAAACACAGTATGATATGTGTAAAGGTCCCATTTCGCCAGGTCAAATTGCCAGCACGGGCTACGAGGAGGTGGAGAATACGAAGGGGACATGAGGATGATTGGAAAATTATCGCTTTCATGTAGGTCCGGGAGGACAGACCAGGTATTTAAAACATGGAGGGGGAGAGAAGCAAGAAATACCTCCAACTGAACGCCACGGGAGTCACAGTGCGACCCCCTCCCTCAGAGAAAATGGTGTGCGTTAAAATCACCAAGTAACAGAAGATTAGGTGGCAAGGAAGAAACCAAAAAATCAACATCTGGGATAGACAATGTCCGAGAAGGGGAGAGATATAAAGAACAGAGTGTATACCATTTATTCAAGTGGATACGGGCTGCAGTGTAATGTAGAGAAGAATGAACATAGAGCTGACGGGATGGAATACCAGTGTGTATAAGAAGAGCACTTTCGTTAAAGGTTCCATCGGAAAAAGGATCCAATGAATATAACAAATAATAGCCCGAAAAAGGACGGATAACAGTGGATTGTAACTTTGGTTCTTGCAAACAGACACCAACAGGGAAAAACTAGGAGTGGAACACCTGAAGCTCACCCTGGTTACCCCTGAGGCCTCGGATATTCCACTGTAAATAAGCCATGATTTATGAAGAGAAAGATACAAGTTAGAGGTATCTATGGACTAGGGTTAGAAAAGTCCATGTTTGGAGGCAGTGGAAGACCTGTAATCAGAGAAGGAGCAGAACGCTGTGAAGGAAGGAGGGGTGTAGACGGAGAAGAGAGAGGAGGAGGAACCGGAGGTGGAGCGGTGTCCATCAACGTTCTAGTCTCTGAAATATATTCTGCGATAGCGTCCAGCGTTTTGGCAGACAAAGATGCAGGATGTGGGACCACATTAGAGATGGAAGGAGGGTGAGCAACAATCGGCGTGGCTAAAGACTGTATTAAAGTAAAGGGCGAGGAAATGGAAGAGTAAACTGTCGAAGGGGCTTGGGAGGGGACAGGAGTGGAAGTGACCTTGGGAGGGGCAGTCAGGGAAGAAACTTGGGAGGGGACAGGGGATGAAGATATTGAACGAGGAGGAGGATGAACCTCTACACACGTTACAGATCTAGTCGGAGGTGAAGAACCCAGCAATGGGGATTTTTTGCTGGACTTATGAGAAGAAGAGGGACGGTGAGGATTAGGTTTTGGATGAGGGCGTGTAGGCAGTATGGGTTGCCGAGGTAGGGACCTCAGGGCCAAGAACAGCAAAAGAATTCGAGACAGGGGTGACTGAGAATGGGGCGACCACAGAGGAAGCCGCGGAAGTTGGGACCACAGAAGTGGGGGGACGTTTAGCAATGCGAGAATAGGAAATACGGGAAGTCTCCCTTGAAGGCATAAATGAGAGACGGCCATAGCATATGAGAAGCCTTCCGCCTTTTTGAGACAACGGATTTCCTGCTCATTTAGGTAAACCTGACAACGGCAAGAGTACGATGGATGCGCCTCATGACAGTTAAGGCGAGAGGGAGGTAGATTACAAGAAGGACTGGCATGGTCGTCGGCACCACAAACTGGGCATTCAGCCATGGACCTGCAATATTTTGCTGGATGACCAAAACGCCAGCAGTTTCTACACTGTTGCAGTGTAGGGGTCACCTTTCGAACTTGTAAACTGTGACCTGCAATGTAGACCGAGGGTGGAAGTTCACAACAGTCAAATGTTAAACGAGCTATATTGCAAGGATAACATCTTCGCTTATGGGCAGGGAGGGCAAAAGTGTCAACTTTAAGGATAGGGAGGTCTTGGAGCTCAAGCTGCTCCTGAATGTCATATCACCACATGTCTGGAAATTCAGTTGGACAATGGTGTGGGGTAAAATGACAGTAACACAAGAATTGAGAGAATGATGTTTGTCAATAGTGATAGGAAAAGTATCTATGGTCGTAAGGAGAAAAAGATCGCGAGCTTGGCCAGCATTCTGGACCATGATGATGCGAGTGCCGCTCTTGAGAGCATGAAATGAGATATCTTTACCTACATGGCGTAGGAGAGCTTTACCAATACTATGATCAGAAATATAGGTAGTTAGAGTAGTCGGACTTAGAGTAAAAAACTTTGTCCATTGAGTAGTGTGAAACAAAGTGTTTAAGGGGAGTGCGTGACGTGCTGGTCGTTTCTGAGATGAATGGGAAGGAAATGTCGAATCGTTATGCAAGGGTCTTGGTCGTTTGGATGTGGGACCAGAAGTGGTCCGACGTGTGACGGGCAAGCAATCCGAAAATTATCGCACCGTAGAGGGAGAAGCCAGAATCAAGGTCAGAGAAGAGCGAAAGTCAGATGTGTCAAAAGGGCCAGTCGGAACCCCAATACCTGAAGCAGGTGACGAACCATCACCTGCAAGAGGTACTGTGGTATTGGAGGTGTCCGAGAGTTGTCCATTAACGAGGTAGGGTCAGAACTGGGTGCGGTATCAGGTTCACGGATTGGGTCGTCCATGGTTAGGTTACTTCTTTCTTTTTATTTTTAATAAAAAAAAAGAAAGAAAATAAAATAAAAAGAAAAAAAAGAAAAAAGGGGGGAACGTGGAGGAATAGCTCCTAGGAGGAATGAAAGGGGCATAAATCCCCATCCGCATCCAAGAGGACCTCAACACTGCAAGTAGTGCAGATCCTGCATGGAACCCGCGCCATACCCTACCTTTCATGCCAGTAAACCAGCAATCCGGGATAACATCCTCACATCCACCAAGCCACCTCGGCAGACAAAAGAGAGGGCTGCCGGATACCCACCACAAAGCATACCTCCTTCAGCCAACACCCCCGGAATCCGAAAGGTGGCCTCCAGAGATACACCCATTGCTAGAAAGATACCCAAAGCCACCCCCCCGGGGAGACAGGAGAGGGATTGGGACATCCCCAGGCTATCCAGATTCCACGGCAAACTACACCACCGCCAAGAACCTCAATGGAATGGGATGGACCACGGTACCCTTCCCCCTACCTAGGAACCAGAATGCCTGTGGAGAGAATCCCACAGGTAAAAAATGGAAAGGGAATAAGGGAGGGATGAGGAGGAGGAAAGGGAAAAAGGGAGGATGGGGAAGATGGGATAGGGGAGGGGGGATTGGGGGGTAATTAGGTTCGGTCTAAGGAAGAAGACCAAGAGGTCCAATTCCTCAGACCAAGAGCCTCTTTACCACAGCAAGGAGCCCCCCTTGAAGAGGGGTACTATGTACAAAGTTAACTCATTAGTTTATAAGGTTGCTTGCTGTAATTTAGATAAAATGCACTAACACCATTGCGTGGCCAGTGCTCTGTACATCAATTCAAGACTAATTAAAAACCACCTACTCACCCAAAACTAAATACTCAGTACTTAACTTTACCTACATAGCTACCAACTCACTGTGTTACTCCTCTAGCCTCAGAACCGCAAAAGTAAATGCTCAAAGTACAATAAATTCTCATATTTTAACCTAATGCAAATGTCAAATAACATAATTAATTGCATTAGTGCAACCTGATCAAACTACGTTTTGTATGTCTAGTGTTAAGTAATCAGTAATCTATTAAGCTTAGACTGCCCGTAATGCCAAGGCATTATAGTCACTCTCTTTGCACTACAAATCATTGTAAACCCTCACTTTAAACTACCTATGTAAATATACTTCCTACAATATGTCAACCACATTGTAAACTTGCAAGGAAATAAAAAAAAATCGAAATTTCAAATTGAAATTACCTTATGTACAGTTATAACACTAATATTGCCTTATTAATCTTAAGTTAGTCTTATGCATGCCCAAAGGGTTCTGCACATAAAGGGGCTTTTGCCATGTACAGTTGTACACCTAATTGTTATATTCCTTTGTACAAACATGTAGCATGCTAAAATAAAAAATTATAAATTATTATAAATTATGGATGATAGAGACGACAGAACGTCTAGTGAAAGTAATTTGGCGAGTTTTAATACTAGAAAATTTAAACCGATGCATGGTGGCCCAATTAGAAACATGGATGACTGCATGCTGGAGAGAAACTGCAATGAGGTGACAGTCAGCGCCTTCACAAGCTATAGCAAAGTTATCAACTATTATAAAAATAACTCATTTGTTATACACTGACTGTTTGGGATAACAATAAAATCTCATATTTCAGATATTTATTAATATACTATATATTATTATAAAAAACATAAATCTGTTTAACATATAATCTGTGTAAAAACATATATCAGTATGCACATTTATAGCAATTTAAAACGTAGTAAAACATCAAGTAAAACAATCATAAAAATTCAGTGCAGTGTCAGACGTCGCTGCCATCATCGTGTCACACAGGACACCACCAATCCTCTAGTCATGGCACTCATTCTCTACCGTGTCCTCAAGACACCCTTGTCTCTGTGTTACACAACACTCCTTCGCTTGTGTCCCACGACACCTTCCCCCTGTGTCACGACTCAGTCTCTAAAAAACCTTGTCACCGCGTCATCAGACACCAACACAAAATCACACGATTATTCCACTTGTGTCGTGCCACCAGTTATCACTACACCTTGATGAGTCCTGACACCACATCTTAACAGTGTCACACAAGACACCACATCTTAACAGTGTCAGGTACAGTACACTTTCTAAGTGCAGGGGAGAGTCTAGGTACATTCTCCAAGTGCAGGGGAGAGTCTAGGTACATTCTCCAAGTGCAGGGGAGAGTCTAGGTACATTCTCCAAGTGCAGGGGAGTCTAGGTACATTCTCCAAGTGCAGGGGAGTCTAGGTACATTCTCCAAGTGCAGGGGAGAGTCTAGGTACATTCTCCAAGTGCAGGGAGAGTCTAGGTACATTCTCCAAGTGCAGGGGGGAGTCTAGGTACATTCTCCAAGTGCAGGGAGAGTCTAGGTACATTCTCCAAGTGCAGGGGAGAGTCTAGGTACATTCTCCAAGTGCAGGGGAGAGTCTAGGTACATTCTCCAAGTGCAGGGGAGAGTCTAGGTACATTCTCCAAGTGCAGGGGAGAGTCTAGGTACATTCTCCAAGTGCAGGGGAGAGTCTAGGTACATTCTCCAAGTGCAGGGAGAGTCTAGGTACATTCTCAAGTGCAGGAGCTGGTACATTCTCCAAGTGGGAGAGTCTAGGTACATTCTCCAAGTGCAGGGAGAGTCTAGGTACATTCTCCAAGTGCAGGGGAGAGTCTAGGTACATTCTCCAAGTGCAGGGGAGAGTCTAGGTACATTCTCCAAGTGCAGGGAGAGTCTAGGTACATTCTCCAAGTGCAGGGGAGTGTCTAGGTACTTTCTCCAAGTGCAGGGAGAGTCTAGGTACATTCTCCAAATGCAGGGAGAGTCTAGGTACATTCTCCAAGTGCAGGGAGATTCTAGGTACATTCTCCAAGTGCAGGGGAGAGTCTAGGTACATTCTCCATATGCAGGGAGAGTCTAGGTACATTCTCAAAGTGCAGGATGAGAGTCTAGGTACATTCTCAAAGTGCAGGATGAGAGTCTAGGTACATTCTCCAAGTGCAGGATGAGAGTCTAGGTACATTCTCCAAGTCCAGGATGAGAGTCTAGGTACATTCTCCAAGTGCAGGGAGAGACTAGGTACATTCTCCAAGTGCAGGGGAGAGTCTAGGTACATTCTCCAAGTGCAGGGAGAGTCTAGGTACATTCTCCAAGTGCAGGGGAGAGTCTAGGTACATTCTCCAAGTGCAGGGGAGAGTCTAGGTACATTCTCCAAGTGCAGGGGAGAGTCTAGGTACATTCTCCAAGTGCAGGGGAGAGTCTAGATACATTCTACAAGTGCAGGGGAGAGTCTAGGTACATTCTCCAAGTGCAGGGGAGAGTCTAGGTACATTCTCCAAGTGCAGGGGAGAGTCTAGGTACATTCTCCAAGTGCAGGGGAGAGTCTAGGTACATTCTCCAAGTGCAGGGGAGAGTCTAGGTACATTCTCCAAGTGCAGGGGAGAGTCTAGGTACATTCTCCAAGTGCAGGGGAGAGTCTAGGTACATTCTCCAAGTGCAGGGGAGAGTCTAGGTACATTCTCCAAGTGCAGGGGAGAGTCTAGGTACATTCTACAAGTGCAGGGGAGAGTCTAGGTACATTCCCCAAGTGCAGGGGAGAGTCTAGGTACATTCTACAAGTGCAGGGGAGAGTCTAGGTACATTCTCCAAGTGCAGGGAGAGTCTAGGTACATTCTACAAGTGCAGGGGAGAGTCTAGGTACATTCTCCAAGTGCAGGGGAGAGTCTAGGTACATTCTCCAAGTGCAGGGGAGAGTCTAGGTACATTCTCCAAGTGCAGGGGAGAGCCTAGGTACATTCTCCAAGTGCAGGGGAGAGCCTAGGTACATTCTCCAAGTGCAGGGGAGAGTCTAGGTACTTTCTCCAAGTGCAGGGGAGAGTCTAGGTACTTTCTCCAAGTGCAGGGGAGAGTCTAGGTACATTCTCTAAGTGCAGGGGAGAGTCTAGGTACATTCTCCAAGTGCAGGGGAGAGTCTAGGTACATTCTCCAAGTGCAGGGGAGAGTCTAGGTACATTCTCCAAGTGCAGGGGAGAGTGGTACACTCTCCAAGTGCAGGTACTCTCTCCAAAGTGCAGGTACACTCTCCAAAGTGCAGGTACACTCTCCAAAGTGCAGGTACACTCTCCAAAGTGCAGGTACACTCTCCAAAGTGCAGGTACACTCTCCAAAGTGCAGGTACACTCTCCAAAGTGCAGGTACACTCTCCAAAGTGCAGGTACATTCTCCAAAGTGCAGGTACACTCTCCAAAGTGCAGGTACACTCTCCAAAGTGCAGGTACACTCTCCAAAGTGCAGGTACTCTCTCCAAAGTGCAGGTACACTCCCCAAGGTGTATGTGGAGAGTCTAGCTAGCACTCTTAATAGGAGAGTCTGGTTGACACTGTTGGTCTAGCCGGCTTGTCAGTCAAACATCACGTTTGATGACGTCACAGGCCGGCAGGTAAACTACCTAACAGCCTTGTTAGATAGGGAGCCGTAACATCAACATAAAGCAATGACCAAATATTGGATGGAAGAACAGAGGCCAGATCATTTATAGCAAGGACAAAAAAGTGTTGTGCTCAGAACACACCCCTGGGGGACATCTTCAGCTTGGACTAAGTCTTGGGAAAGCATATTATTAACCCAAACATGGAAATGTCTTTCAGTTAAGAAGTTCTTAAGGTAAAAATGGTAGATTACCTTGGAGGCTTAAGGAGTGGGCCTGGGCCAAGATATTTTTTTTTTTTATATTTTATTTAAAACTTGTCATACATACATGCATGTGAGAAATATTATGACGTGAAGATAAAAAATTTTTTTTATATTTTATTTAAGTACCATACAGTTTTACAAACATGGATCCGAAACATGACATCCCTTCTAACAATATATAACACCTCAGTCTTCGTACAACATATACAATGTACTTATATGACAAGAGACCTTATACAAAATATACATAAATCACTATGTAACTGACAAAATACAAGTGACCATCAACATTTTCCACACCATTACAAACTTTATAAACTAAGTAAAATCAAATCTATCCCAAACCCCCACCCCCTCCCTAGTTATTCTTTTTAATATTTCAATGAAATGACAAATAAAAGCCTATGTACATTATACAGATTACAAACTTACAACTAAAAACAAAACCCCATGACTGGGGTACGGTAGACTGATACATGTTTATACAATAAGAATGGCCCAACAAGGACCTACATAAAAGTAATTTTTATCGTCAACTTACTTCAAATCATGACACAAATAAATTACTACATGTATAAGGATATACTAAAAACTACAGTGAGACTAATTTCCACAACTCCGAAAAAAAAACGTTACAACAAACCTTTTAAACATTATTAAACATGAGGCCTAATAGCCACCCACGCAGCATTCCACCAGATTACAATTAACCGTGTTCCATATATGTGACACGTTACAATACCCCTCCTAACCACCACCCTAACCTCATAACTGAAGCAGAGAGGAATCCCCAATCATACCATGAAAAACAAAACCCCATCCCAAAGTCCAAGTCAAAAAGCAATACCATTCACTCACCCGTCAAAGTCATAAACAACCCCCCTCCCTTATGCCCCTGCATAAAAAAGGTCAAAAGTCAAAAACCAGATGCACAACTCTCCCCAACCCATTCCCACCCCACACCTACCACCCCCACCCAACCCCAACCCAAGATCGCACACACCTACCAACACACACACACACACACACACACACAAACCCCCCCTTCTGGGAAACCAGCCCCCTTAAGTATTCCTCATCCTCTACTACCCCCAACAAAAGACCCATCGTGAGGAGGCGATACCCTTCCGGGAAAAAACGCGACCACGCCCTCCCATACAAACACTGATTTCTACACCTTGTTCTATAAAAACGGCCCGCCAGAGCCCTTATCCATACCTCACTCCTAACCTCCCTCATACCCCACGACACATGCAAAAAATCTAAAACAAGATACATGACCGCACGTCGAACGTCGTCTGTACAACCCCCTACATCTAAGCTTAAAGCCCGCAAGGTCATAACACCCCCTCCCCCCACCATACGAAGAACTTGGCCAAACCATTCCCTAACCCTTCCCAGGCACCCGCAAAAATACACAGCATGATACACTGTATCAGGCATCCCACATCTGATACAGCTGTCCTCCCTCGCCAAATCCATTACAAACAAGAGAGCTTTAGAGGCCAAGATGCCATGCAAAAACCGAAACCCAGTCTCACGTACCCTAGATGGCAACCGTAATCTCCTAAAAAAAACCACACCTTTCGCCAATCGTACATTGGGAAAGTTTCCTCACCCAATACTGCCCCCTCTTCCATCCCTACCCTATCCAGCTTACTAACCTTAATCCCACCCGGCTCACGCGCCACTAACAGAACTCGCAATATCGCCTCACATCTCAGTAGTTCCCGCCCACACCACCACCTCCTTAACTCCCTCATTATCCTATCTACCTTTGCACCACGCACCCCTCCCCTTACCACAAATTCCTGCTTAACGAAAAGACCCCGCAACCTCCTACCCAAAGGTATCAACCCCAAGCCCCCTAATGCCACCCTTGTCATCACCACCTCCTTCTTTAACCAGTGCTTACCAAAACCCCAAATGAATCGCAAGACTCTAGCCTGCAGCCGCAGTACATCCCTCTCCATGAGAGGATACACCACGGCCACATGCCAAAGTTTGCTATACACCAACGTATTAATAACCACCGCTCGTTGCAATAATGTAAAATCCCCCACTCTCCAACCCGCCATCCTACTCAAAGCCCCTTCCACAACCGTAGAAGAATTAATTTCACGTGCTACCCTAGCTTCATTGCAAAAGGTTACCCCACAAATCTTAAGTCTATTTACAGTGACCCACCCATACCTATGCCCCAACGTTCCCCCTACCCAAGACCCCACCTCCAATAAATGTGATTTTTCCCTATTAACCCTCATGCCAGAAGCTGACCCAAAAACTTCTATCATCCTATTGATAACACTCAACCCCTCCTCACTTCCTACCAAAATGGATGTATCATCAACATACTCAATGATCCCTGGTGCCCAATCACTGTCCTCACCCGCTTCCCGGACACCCTCAGACACCAACCCTGCAAGCATGCAAACAGGGGCTGCGACAGGGGACACCCCTGTCGCAGCCCCGCTCCATACCCACCATTACCCCCACCCGCCCATTTACCTGCACTCGCACCTGGACCCCTGCATACAATGTCCTTACCCATCCCACTATTTCATCACCAAACCCCTGCCTTTTAAGTATTTCCTGCAATACATCCCTGTTGACACGATCATAAGCTGTTTCCCAGTCCAGCCCTACGACTCCCCCCCCTTTTCGACCCTCCACAAAACTCCTAATTCTCCTATGCACCGCCCGCATACTACGTCCAGGAACACCATACTGCCCACCCTCTAGTATGTGACATAAAACTACCTTCATCTGATTCGCCAACACTCGCACAAAAATCTTGTAGTCAGAACAAAGCAACGTTATTGCACGATACGCTCCCAAAGACTCACTATGCCTTCTCTTGGGTACAAGCACCACAATCCCAGTACGTTGATCTTCCCCCTTATCGCCCCCAGATTTCATGCTATTGAAGACCCGAACTAGCATCTCCCTCAAGACCTCCCAATGAGCAACATAAAAATCACCAGGGATCCCATCTATTCCTGGTGATTTCCCTAACCTCTGACCCTGTATCGCCTTCAACACCTCCTCCTTAGTGATCATCCCCTCCATGCCCATACGATCCTCATCACTAATTCTCGAGACAATACCCTCTAGGACTATTCCACGCGCTACCCGATCATAGTCCACCTTACATAACTTCTCCTGGAACCAAACATCCGCATATCCACTGATACTCTCCGTCGTCCGCAACAGCTGGCCCATCCGGTACCCACCTAACTCTCTATCAACTTTCATAGACATAATTGTCATATCTCTCCTACAGCACCTAAATTTTCGCAACACATACGCTGAGGCCTTATCTCCCCACAGTACATCATCCAACCCCGCCCGTATTCGAATGGCATGAAACGCTTCCTCCTGAATCTCCCGCAACCATTCGTGTAAGGCTGCAATCTTCTCCTGCAGATACCCACCCCCTCCCCCTCCATAGCATGCCCTCAAATTCTCCTCCAAATACTTTTGCATGCCAAGCTTCAATCGCACCTCTTCCCTCCCCATTCTTGTATAAAAATCACGAATCGCAACTTTACCTCTCCCATTCCACCACCCAACAATGTCCTCAACACCCTGACCCTCCTCCCATACCCTCCCCCACCACTCCACGAAAACCCCACAATGATCTGGACTTTGCAACAATCTAGTGTTCAGCTTCCAATAACTAGAATACATACGTACTGCACCTTCCCATGATAAACAAGCCAAAACGCCCCTGTGATCCGAAAATCCCACATCCACACAAGTCACATTCTCCACCCTCACATCCCCTGTCACATTTATTCTATCTAATCTAGCAGCATAACCTCTCCTGACAAAAGTATGTTCTACAAAACTTCTCCCCCCCGGGATCACATCCCCCACTCCTATCGCACCCAAAGCATCCCTCAACACACCCAATAAACATCCCGCTCCTCTGGGCTCTACATCCTTCTTACGGATTACACAATTCCAGTCACCAGCAACAACAGTTATCATTGGTAATCCTCTCAGAAAATAAACCAACTCATTACGAACAAAATCTTCCTTAACACGACGACTATTCGCAGCAGGCATGTAAACCCCGATAAAACATACCTGAATATCCCCCAAACCCCATCAACTCGAACAATCCTGCCCTCCCCCCCCTCCTCCCAAGACTTTAACGTAAAAGGGCTGGTTTCCCTGACCCCAACAGTAACCCCCCTTTGAAATTCATTGCACTTCTCGTATACGTGACAAAACCATTCAGACTCAAGTCCCTTCCACACCTGAAATTATGCTCCTGAAGGCAGCATACACCTAGTCGTCGCAAAGTCACTTCAACCCATCTCTTCGTGACCTCCGCACGGAGGCCATTAACATTCATATTCAGAAACTTAAAAACTATAAAGGGGGTTTTCCTCTCTGCTTCTACACCCTATGCCCTCCCGGCGGGACAGAACTTCCACTTGCACTACTACCTTTTCCTAACCCTCCATTCTGACCTAACAATGCCCCCTTCCCCCCCTTCGCCACGTCTGCCCAGGCCTTTTTACCAGACCTCTGACCAGGCATTAAAACATCATCACCAGCTACCTCACTAGGCCGCTTACGGGATACACCCATGCAAACCATTACATCATCCCCTTCAGCCTGATGCACCTCGACCTCCATTACAACATGCGAAACCTTGGAAAGCTCATTGACCTCAATACCATCAACACATCCAAGTCGTAACTCATCCGCCTCAGGCACCACCTCCGCAGGCAACATGCCAACCATCGTTGGACTATCGAGCATCCTGTGAAGATCCTCGAAAGTAGGATCCACTAATCCCACCTCCTCGCCAACAACATCCCCTTCAGAATTATTCAGCGCCGACTCCTGAGTCGGGGCCTTCATATCCATAGATAAAGTCTGCACGAGCACTTCCTCAGGTACTTCGTTTCTCCATTTCCCAGTGCTCGTCTCAACTCCTGCAGCTTCTGACACATCTGGCTCCACTTGCTGTACCACGCCCTCCTGCGCCGCCTGATCAGCAGCAGCTGTCCGATCATCTGATGCTCGACGCGGCAGGTCCCGTCGTTTCTCACACATCACTGCCATATGTCCTGGGGACCCACAGAGCCGACAGGTGCGTATCTGCCCAGGATACGTAACGTACACCTGGGTTTTAAATTCTTCCATGAAGACATACGATGGAATCTGCCGTCGCAGAGTCATTTTAAGGACAAAAGAGCCCTCCGGCAGTCCTGCATACACACCCTGGGCCCAATGCCCCACAGTAGCAGCGTGAATAACTCCAAACTGTCCAAAAACCTTCCGCACATCCACTTCATCAGCCTCAAACGGAGTATTCCTAAATGTATCCAAGAATAATGCATGAATACATCTCGTAGACGTACCTCCAAGCCAGTTTGAACCACAATCCTCCGTTCCTGATATGTATCCACAATTGCCTCATAAGCACCAGTGCTGGAAAACTTGACAAAGATCCTCATGGCACCATTAAGGGAAACCCCATACAGATCAGCAATCGGGATCCCAAAAGTGTCCCTAATTATCAAGAGCAGCAGCACATCAACCGTACTAGGGTATACAGCTCCCTGCAAAAGCTCAATGCAAACGGTGTTTACACGTCGCCTGTAACTGGCAGTCATGTTGCGAGCAACACTGTTGTATGATACTGCCACCAGGAGACCCAGAAAGCACACCCTACCTCCACCAAGGTTGGGCTGCGACTGAAAATAAATTACACATAAGAAATAAGAACTATACCACTACTCCACGCACACTACATCCTTATACACCCTAAGTCATCCTCACTCAGACTTTAGTTCTCACACAGAGGGAGATTACTTATCAGTGAGTTACACAATCCACCAGATCCCTAGACTGAGATAGTACATACTGTACATAATACTCCCCCTCTTTTGGCACTCACCACTCCATGGAACCCCCCCCCCCATCCTCCTGCCTCACCTTAATACAAACTGAATGAAACCATCCTTTACGGTATCCTAAAGTACCAAAGAAAGAATGACATGAAATATATGTACTAGGATGTCTAATACTTCAAAACTCACTGCATACTTAACACTGAGTACCCGAGTACTCTGTAATATACACAATCACCATACGAGATAGTGATGTCTTCCTTGAGCATGTACAATATAATACATATAATAAAATAATAGTTTCACTAACACAGATATCTTACAACTAAGGGTTACACAAGGTCACAACGGAGACAAACACGCTGAGGGTTACATTGGTTTGCTTGGACTCCACTGTACTGCCACTTGCATACTCCAATCTCATGCTCGCAAAACCAGCCCTGTCATCTCCTTGAAGCCTTCATCGCATGCAAATCCGTGATGCGGAACGCACGGTAAGGAGCAGGGAAACTAGATTCCCACCGGTTCCCGAAAGTCTCCCTCGTCCGACATTTGGTTCTATACATTACTGCACTAATGCCATGTATCCGCTCGGCGCCACTCTCCACACGGAGCACCCACGACATGTATATGTAATCTGTAATCAAGTACCACAGCGCACGTCTTACGTCTGACTGCACTCCCCCCACGTCGAGACACAAGGCATGTAAAGGAGATAACTGACCGCCGCCTACCCAACGTATTACTTTACCTAACCACGTACGTACCGATTCTAAACAATTACAGAAATAAATCTCATGATAAACAGTCTCAACTTCGCTGCAAAATTCGCAATGTGGCTCCTCTCGAAGACGTCTGTTACACAGGACCGCTCCCGACGGCAAAATATCGTGGATAAACTTGAATATTACTTCTCGCATGACAGGTCGTAGCCGCAACTGATGGAAAAACCGCCATATTTCACCCCACACATACAACAGATATATGCCTTGTACCGGCGCCACCCAGCACTGCAGTCCCACCTGAGTTAAAACGCACAACTTACACCGCCGCGGGTCGGGAAGGAATGCCAAAACGCGTAACATGTCTATGCTAAGCTGTCAGTATTTTCCCCGTACCCACACACAAATGTGTTGATATGCACCCGCTAGACCACCTCTCTCGCTCCCTAACATACGCACCACAGTGTTCTTAACAAATACCCCTAACATCATCCGCGGAAAATCGATCAATCCCAGCCCTCCCCGTCGTTCAGGTAAAGACACCACATCACGACGCATCCAGTGACAACCGCTCCCCCAGATATACTGATACACCCGATCTAAAATCCGCTTCATTTCCACCGTGCACAGAGGGTAGTACTGCACCACGTGCCATACTTTACAGTTGCTCCCCAGCCTTGGTGGTGCGCGGGTGAGCTCAGTCGTCCCCCTGGTGGAGGTTAGGTGAAATTTTATTTTCACCATCATGGCGGATATCTACCGGCGCCGTGTCAACACTGTCTGTGTGGATTTAATAAAAGGTGCTGTGTATCCTGATAACGCTGAGGTTATCTTGCCATTGGTTCTACGTGACACTTTTGGAATACCGACTGAGGCCATTTATGGTATCTCCTTAAACGGGGCAGTCAGATTTTTCGTCAAGTTCACCTCCGCTGGCGTGTATGAAGAAGTGGTGGATAAGTTTCAGGACAAGCCTATTGTCATCAATTCGGGATTGGAGGTGCGTATGCATGACATGTCTGCGCATTACTCGTGGATTCATGTGAAAAATCTTCCATTTGCGGCTGCTGAAATGGATGTCCGGCGAGTATTCGGCTAGTATGGGACTATACACGTCACTAATGAAGGTCGGTGGCAGCAGGGAACTTACGCTGGCATGCTGGCAGGATCATACTCCCTCAAAATGACTTTAAGGAGGCCTATCCCATCATATGTCCAGATGCAAGAGTTTCGTACCCAAGTATACGTCTCGTATGCTGGACAGGTGCGAACGTGCCGGCTCTGCGGGGCCCTGGGACATATGGCGGCTTCGTGTGATCAACGCAGGGACCAGCAACCTGGATGTCGAGATGATGGGAATTTTCATGCTGAGATGGATCTGAGAGAGACGCCCAAGACGAGTGTGCAGTTGGATGTGGCCAGGGTTCTTGACACTGAGGATGTCCCTCGGAATTGGAGTGAGGTGGTTGATGCTGCAGAGGAGGCAGTTTTGACTTTAACCCCAGCGACGCAGGAAGAGGTGCTTGAGTGTTCTCAGGTTGCCATGAAGGGTGACTTGTTGGAGGTGGCCTCTGAGTTATCAAGGCCTTTGTTCGAGGACATCCAGAGCCTCCTTGGGAGCTCATCTCCTGCGGATGTTTTGGGCTTGGATAAGGACTCATCTGGTGGTTTGGAGAGTCCGGAGTGCGTGATTGGTCCGGTAGAGGATCTTGTTGACTCTGTGCCTGTGGTGGTGGCTGAGGTGGAGGTGCATAGGGAGGAAGGTAATGTGGTTATGGAATGTACGGAAGTATACCGTAAGCGACCCAGTGGGGATACTGAGGATGATGAGATAACCCCGGGTCAAAGGTCTTCAAAAATGGCCTGGAGGGATGTTGTTAAGGGAAGAAGGTTGCGCCCCAAGGAAAGAAAAGTGGGATAGGGGTGAAAGGAGGTAAGGCGCAAAGTGGGGACTCTGTGCCAGTTGTGATAGGGTCTGGACGCCGAGGTGGCAAACCCCCTTTGACCTATTCAGGTGTCTCGACTTAAATGTTAATGGGCTTCGGGCGGAAGTTTGGAGGAGATGGATTGAGGTGACGTTAAGACGGTTGAATGTGGATGTATGCTTTCTCCAAGAGCATAATTATAGGTGTGGTAGGGATTTGTGTTTGAAGGGATACAAGTGTTATACTGGGAGTTCGGGGAATTTCAAGGGTGGGTGATGGTGGGTATCCGTGAGGCCAGCCCTTTGAAGTTAAAAGCCTGGGAGGAGGGGGGTGATGGCAGGATAGTACGGGTGGATGGGGTTTGAGGAGACATACAGGTGTGTTTCATCAGTGTATATATGCCGGCGACTTCCAATCGCCATGTAAAGGATGATTTTGTTCGGGATGATTTAGTTTATGCGTTGAGTGGTTTGCCGTTGGTTACGATAATTGCCAGGGATTGGAATTGCATCATTAGAGGGAGGGATGTGGAACCTCGGGGGGGGTTGTTTGTTGCAGAGCTTGAGGGAGGTTATGAGATTGGTAAGTGTGGAGGATGTGGTTAGGGGAGGGGGGTGATGTGTGGACCACACTTATATTAAACAGGGTTATGCGGCTAGGTTGGACCGGGTATATGTTTCTGGGGCGGTTCAGATAGGTGAGGTAAAATGTCAGGATTTTGGATTTTCTGATCATAGGGGTGTGTTGGTAGAGATGGGATGGGCAGGGGCGGTGAAGATATATTCCGTGTATTGGAAATTAAATGTGAGGTTGTTGCAGGGGATGGATCACAGGGAAATATTTGCGGATTGGTGGGGATGAGTATGGAACGATGGGACAGGGATTAGTGATATAGTGGAATGGTGGAATGTGCAGGCTAAAGTGGCAATCCAGGAATTTTATAGGCAACTGGGTAGGGAAGATGCGAGGCAAAGGTTGGGAATGTTGAGGTACCTAGAGGGGCAATTGAGGACTTGTTATGAGAGTGGAGGGAGGTATCCCCTAGCTGAGACTGATCATCTGTGCTTGCAATTGCGGGAGTTGCAGAATGAAAATTTTCATGCTCTGAGGGTACGGGGGGGTTTAGAGGAAGTATTATGGGGGGATAGGCCCTCTGCGTTAGTGTTACCTACTTTTCAGAACCGGTGAAGAGATATGACGGTAATGTCTTTGAGGGTAACTGAGGAGTGTCGTGGGTATCGGAATGGGCAGATTCTTCGTACCACAGAAGCCATGAGTTATTATGCAGATGCTTGGTTTGAGTGTAAGATGAACCAGGGGGTAAATGAGGAAGTATCCCGGAATGTAATTCTAGACAGTATAGTTGAGAGGATAGGGGTTGGAGATAGAGAGAGTATGGAAGGGTCTATAACTGAGGAGGAGGTTTGGCAGGTAGTGAAGGGTCAGGCCCTGGGCAAGGCCCCTGGCCTGGATGGGATTTCTGGGGATTTTTTATAGTTCATTGGGAGGTTCTGCGAGGGATGCTAGTTAGGCTGTTTAATGCTATGAAATTGAAAGGTAGATTGGGTGGGGATATGTCAATAGGTACTGTAGTTTTAGTGCCGAAAACTCGTGCTTGTGGGACGCTTGAGGATTATAGGCCAATTTCACTTATGTGTGCAGATTATAAGATATTTGCACGTATTCTTGCTAATAGAATGAAAAGAGTTTTGAGGAGCTTATTGGAGGAGGGTCAGTATGGGGTACCATGGAGAAGTATGAGGGAGGGTCATCGGAGGATCAAAGGTCTTTTAGAGTGCAGTCGAGCTGGGGGAGTTTTAGGGCTAGACTGGAAAAAGGCGTATGACAGTGTTGATAGGTATATGCTGCAGGCGGTTCTTTTACGGCATTCGTTTGGGGTGGAGGTTGTGGGTTGGGTCCGTACTTTGTATGAGCAAGCACATGTGAGGATACAAATGAATGGGAGGTTCGGGTCCAAGGTGAGTTTGGGGCGAGGGCTGCGGCAGGGGTGCCCCTTGTCACAGCTCCTGTTTGCGTGCTTACAGGACCCTTTTTTTAGGTTAGTGTCAGAAGGGGTGAGGGAAGGGAGTACTAATGGGGTGGCAGAAACGGGTATTATAGGTTATGTAGACGACACCAATATTTTAGTAGGAACTATGGAGGGGTTGGGTAATGTAAATAGGATAATAGAGATTTTTGGTTTGGCCACTGGTATGCGGGTGAACAGGGTAAAATCGAAATTATTGGAGGTGGGGGAATGGGTAGGAGGCGGCGTTGGGTCAGGGTTATGGGTGGCCAATAGTGGATAGGTTAAGGATATGTGGTGTGTGTTTTTGTAATCAGGCGAGTGCTGCACATGAGGTGAATTCCTCGGCAGTGGTTAATGCTGCTCTGGGTAGGATGGGGGGGAGGGGGGGGAGGCCTGGAGAGGTCACTCTCTTGCAGAGGATTGTAGTTGTCAATTCTTTGATATACAGTAAGCTATGGTATGTTGCCGCTGTGTACCCCCTCATGGAGGACGATGTTCTAAGGTTGCAAGGTCGGGTCTTAAGGTTTAATTTTAAGGTATCTTTTGGTTGTACCAGAGCCTGGTAAGGTGAGGGTAGGGAAGTTAGATAAGGTGGGAGGGCGAGAAAAGGGGCTTTTAGGTATGGACGTCTATCTGTGTTATGATTGGAATGTTATGTGGTTTTGGTTAAAGCGTTTAAAGTTGCCTCCTAAGGTATGTGAGATTGGATTTCGTTTTTTTACATGGTATATTGGCATCAAGGGCTCAGCTTTTTGTGATGGGACTGGCGGGTGATGGGTATTGTCAACACTGTGGGTTATGGGATACGGCTTTCCATGTTGTATACTTTTGTGGGGGTCTTGAGAGGGTGAGGGAATGGTTTTCAGGGATAATCCGGGGTGTAGGGGGTGGGTTATCGGTGTTATGGTGTTTAAGTCTGGATGTGGTGGGATGCCCTGAGGATGTGAGGCGTGCGGTAATGTATTTGGTTTTGGATTATATTTATGTGTCATGGAGTATGAGGGAGGTTAGGAGTGATGCTAGGATTAGGGCTTTGGCAGCGAGATTTTATAGGACTAAGTGTAGGAATCAGGAACTTTATGGGAGGGTGTGGGATAGGTTTTTTTCTGAGGGTTATAGGCAATTGTCAATGGGGTCGTTGCTGGGTTAAGTCAGAGCTATGGTTCCTGGGGTTTTACTGAGAAGGGGTTGGTCTCTGGTGAGGGGGTTGGAGGTTCAGGTATGAAAGTCTTTTGGTGGGGTTTTATGTAAGGGGTAGAGGGAGGGGTGTGTTTAGTCGGGGGTTTTCCCGGTCGTCCACTCACCCTTTTCCCCTTGGGGAAAGGGGTAGGGTTTTCTTTTTATAGATGAGTATGTGTGAGGTATGTTTGGTGACTCAGACGGGGGGAAGGGGGATTGTTTGTTTTTGTTTTTTCTCTTTTTTTTTGGGGGGGGAGGGTCAGGGGTTCTTTCAAAAAGGGGGTTTGCCTTACTTGGGGGCCAGGTGTGTGCCCTAAGTGTGTTTTCTTTTTGTTTTTTTCCTTTTGGTTCTCCTTTCAGGAAGGTGGAAGTTAATTGATATTATTATACCTTTTTATGGTTAGATATCTGGCATTAAGTCTTCATATTTTATTAAGAGAGTTTTGTAGTTTTATTGTTTTGAGAGATATATTGAATTGATCTGCAGATTTTATCACTGTGAGGTGTTGGGACCAGGTTATGGGTATATTGTTCCTGAAAGATATATGATCTTGCATGCAATGCTTGTGTGCCTTGGATCAATATTATTGTTGGAACACATTATCGAGGATTAAGATGTAGGGTTAGGTATTTCATTGTATGCTTTTGAACCATTTTGGGTTATCTATGTTTTGTTTTAGTTAGGTTATTTTGTGTTATGTGTATACATATGGGATAGTATTTGTAAGTTTGTTGTAATATGTGTATATTGCTTATGTGTCAAACCTAAGACTACTGGATGCCCTTATGTTGAGTTCAATTTCTTTAGCTTTCTTCTTTGGCTTTGCCCTGGGTGTTTTTGGACTCGTGTGTGTTTCTGAAGGGGGGATGGTTGTTTTGCAGTTCTTTATAGGGTGTGGAAACTTTTTGGGTCACTCGAGTTCCACAGGGTAAGTGAGCCGTAAGGAGCCTTAAACATACCACGGATCGGCCCTCGGAGTTCAGGAACCCACACACCCAACCAAAACATACACACATTCGAGTTGACGGAGGTAACTATTATGTACATTTTAATTGATAGATTTATTCACCTAGGAACACCTAGGCAAGTTTGTACAGTTAGGAACTAATATTAGGATTATTAAGGCAACGTTAGATAATAATACTGTAGCTCTAGCACCCTAATATAGGTAGATATAAGCCTTAAATAGGAACATTAGATTATGTTAGCTAACGAGAACTAGCAGCTCCACACTTGAATCTAAGCGGGAGAGAGCGCTAGTCCTCCTTCTTGACTTGGACACCGTGGTGTTAACAGGGTACCAAGAGCTGGAGCTCGGTCCCCCACGTGTCTTCAAAATACTTGCCTGGGAACCAAGAACCACAGAGGCTTCCCGACGTACTGTGGAATCATCTCTGGCCCAGGCCCCCACAGTAAGATAATATACTCTGCATTTCTCTTGGTAAAGCTGGCCGGCGATATTCGGAGTAAGGTGGGGTTATTTGAGCTGTGGGTTATAAGCAGGCGAATGCCCACTATAAGGTAATAATTGTGGGCAATCCCCCTTAAATATTAGTCTAGAAGCTAGTGTTACTTACTGCATATATTGCTTAAGGGGTATCCTTTGAATCCAGGGAACTCTGAGGTGCAGGCAGGACACTAATTACCACTTCATTTGCAGATTAAGGTTCTCCACTGCACATGGTGTTAGGAGGGGGTTATAGATAAGGAAGTCCAGGATAGACATAGCTACTACATCAGGTATGTTGTTCCCCTTTCAGTTTCTTGTAAGCAGTCTAGAATCCCTTTACTGCAATTAGCTAGAAATTTGTACCATAGCCACTTGTAAGTCTGAGAGAAGTGTCTCAGAGTGTCGGTGTCAACAGTGCTTGCTCTAAGTGCAGCTTACAAGGAGGCAGTCCCAAGACAAGTTTCTATATAGGGTCTGTAATCACCGTTTTGTTTTAAGTCATTAGGAGGGCTTAGGACCCTTTTCTTTGTGAGATGGAGTTTTTTGTAAAAACAATTTGTACCATATAGTAGCACATGATATGTGCTACTCAATACGGTGATATGTGGCCTAAATATATTGTACATTAGATTTCTAGGTCTTTGATGTTATTATATGTGGGAGCTTTCAATTGAGAATATTGAAGTTTCAAGGGTACTTCTTGGGTTTAAGGTGTTCTTAGTGGTTTTTAAATTCTGTCCAGACACTGTAGAAGTTTACAATTTATATGTTTCTATGTACAGTACAAGCACTTTAGTTCAGTTTTGTTGTTTCTTAGATAATGTGTTTCTATGTGTTTAAATTTGGATCCATAAAATTTTATGAAAAAAAAAAAAAAAAACACCCTGAAAGGTTATATGTGCAGGCCAGTGTGGCCTATGTGCAGGCCAGTGTGGCCTATGTGCAGGCCAGTGTGGCCTATGTGCAGGCCAGTGTGGCCTATGTGGGGATGGTAAAATATAGAGATAATGCTAGGACTTGTGTGCAGGTTATTTTTGTTGTACTTTTATTGTGCAGTATTTGTGTAATGCCAAGAGCTTGGATAGACTAAATGTGAAATATTGGGGTTTTCGAAATTTTGTATATAATCATGTTCTTCTATATGTATAGTTAATGTATTGTAAGGTTTTTAAATAAAATATAAAAAAAAAACTTTAGGAAACAATACACAATTGGATACTATGACACGCTGTTGTAGAGTTAACCCTCCAGAGCGCAGCATCCCTATCCTTTTAATAACTTTCTCTGCTACTGCCCGTGAATTCAATACCTGTGCATCCCTGATACTCTCTGTATATATAATACCACATATGGTTAGCTGATCCTTAACTGTCCATGAACGAGTAGAAGGCATCTGTTCCTTCGTCCAGGACCCCACTAACAACAACCCTGACTTACTAACATTACTTCTCATCCAGTACCGTATACACCAATCACATCGGACATCCCTATTAGACTTTTTACATCACGCACCAGGATAGACGTGTCATCAACGTAGCCTACGATATCCATCGCCTCGCACTTTGGGAAGAAAGAACGTGGTACTAAATGATAACTGGTTACCGCTTTATAAAAAGGATTCTGTAGAAGCGCGAATAGTATTTGGGATAACGGGCAACCCTGACGGATCCCGCACCTCAACTCTAGGCGACGCCCTAATCTTCCATTAACTTGAACCCGGAAACTTGACCCACGATACAAAGTTTGTGTCCACTGTATTACATCATTTCCAAACCCTTGTCGTTCCATCAACTCCCATAACGCTGTACGTTCGACGTTATCGAATGCAGTTTTCCAATCCAATGCTAGAATACTACCACCACCGCGATGCTGCTGACACTCCATGATAAAATTACTAATACACCCCTGACCGTGACGCATCGAACGCCCTGGTACTCCATATTGTCCACTGTTAAGACCTTGTCCAATACTGTCTTCAATCTATTCGCCAACACCTTGGCGAATAATTTATAATCCGCGTTCAACAGTGTTATTACTCGATAATCAGATAGCTCCGCACACTCCGCCTTTTTAGGAACTAGGACCACGATATCTGTACTCTGCGAGTCACCTAACTGGCCACTCACCCTCATTTCGTTAATCAAACGCACAAGAAAATCTTTTAGCACCTCCCAAAACTCCAAGTAAAACTCGCAAGGGAGACCGTCGCTTCCCGGCGAGTTACCAACATTCATCCCACTGAGTGCCGCCCACACCTCCTCAGTATGAATGGGTGCACCAAGTTCTCGCCGATCGTCTTCACTTAGCTGACTCACTTCCCAATCCTTAACTACTTCTAAAGCTTCTCGACAGACGCCGTGACTGTCACATGTCGAGCTAAAATGCTCGTCTGCATAAGCCCCCATGCCTTCAGTACTCGTGAGGACCGTCCCTACGGAGTATTCTCCCACATCTTGCTGTACTCATAAACTCGTTAGAGTCATTGCCGTACGACGTTTACCCTGCTCGCGAAGAACGTAAGCCGACGGTTGATTGCCCCACAAAACCTCTTCTAAACCAGCTGCTACTCGGGATCCATTGAACAACTTATTTTGTAACTCACGAATCTCCTCTTTTAATGCACGTATGGACGCCACTGGATATGTCGCCCGCGGCATATAACATTCTTGCAATTGAGACCTGAGATAGTTTAACCTACCATACCGCAACCTGCTGACCTCCTTACCCACTGAACGAAAGAATGTCTGAATGGCAGGTTTACCCTCGCTCTCCCACCATTGTACCACACTCCTGAGATGTTTCCTAGTTCCCAACACTTGCTTCCACATACTAGCAAACAATACACGTATTTCCTGCTCTCGTAATAAGCTAACATTCAACTTCCAATACCTCGGAAACAAACATGGTAAGCCCTCCCACGACAATCGCGTCACCACTGCCCGATGATCAGTAAATGGGACCGCGCACGTTACCACGCGCATGACAACCACTCGTGACGTTACATACACTCGATCAAGTCTTGCGGCATATTCCCGCCACACGTACGTGTGGGCTACTCCTCCTACAATGTCTCCGCCAACGTCTCGCAACCGTACTCCACGTATTAAATCGCCTAAAAATTCTGAATGAAATCCATGACCCAGTGGTTCAACATCCCTTCGTCTCGCTACACATTTCCAGTCACCACCCACGACTGTGACCACGGACAGTGACCGGAACTGATAAACTAGCGTTTCACGAAGAAACACGTTTTTCACTCACATGTTGCTATCGGCGGGTCCGTAGACACCAAGAAACCCTACGTTCACAGTTCCCCACCATCCTTCAATGCGAACTACTCGACCATCGGGACTCGCGACACTCTGTCGACACCGGAAAGGACTGGTTTCGCGGATTAACACTGCCACTCCACCTTTCAATCGTAATGAATGCGCACCATATACCACGTAACCACGCACACGCAAGTCATCCACAACACGAAAGTTATGTTCTTGAACGAAGGCTACGTCAACGTCATACTGTCGCAAGAACTGCTCAAATTCACACCTTTTATAAGCATCATTCAAACCATTCACATTAATGGTCCCACACTAGAATTGAAAATAGGAGGTTTCCCTCTGGATACTCTACAGGGCTGATTACAATGCCCGACCTCGGACGACACAGTCTCGCTCTGCTCCACTACACGCTCTTGCTGTTGTGTGGTCGAGCAATCACGGGCAAGTGGTCCCGTCCACGTTTTTTTCCCTGTGCGTTGACCCGGGGTAATATCATCCTCACCACCGGACATGTCCACTGCACGCTTACGGGAACCTGCATCGACCACCATCTCACTTGCAGTCAGCCCCACAGGATGCACCTTCACATCTACTACTAGAGTCGTCGCCGCTTCTGGGGTGTCTATACCTTCCCTTATACAATTATTCTCAGTTTCCGACCCCGCTGGTGATGAGGGCGGTGCTACACACTCTTCTGGTACGTGAAAGAACTCCGGGAAAACCTGGGAGATATGTTCCACATCACTCTCGACACCACCGGCATCCATCTGATCTCCTTCGATTTCACCCACGTCACCGCCAGACACCCCACCAGTTAGGGTCACACACGTCTCCTCCACTAATGCTTGTAACTCCACCTCATCGCTCCAAGCCTGCTGTGCGGGTACGTTACTTCTTGTCCACTGATGTGCCGCCTCAGACGTCTCCGATTTTGCCGGTGGCTCCTTCGCAATGGCAGGGTTCCACCGACGATCACACTGACTGGCTATATGATCATACGATGCACACAGCCGGCACATACGCCACTGCCCAGGATACGTGACATATAGCTGTGTGCGGAAGGCCGCCAGCACCACATACGAAGGAACGGGGTGTTGTAGAGTCATCTTCACGGAATATGTGCCGTTCGGCTTACCTACATACGGCCCTTCATTCCACCGTCCCGCCCTCGTATAATGCACAGTCCCATGCTTTGCAAAAGCACTCTTTATTACATAATCATCTGATTCAAATGGCACGTTACGTAGGGTCAGCCAAGTGAACGTACGTGACACATCATGGAGGCACACGGCCATGGTCGGCGTCACCTGGTATCGTACCTCCTGGTGCTTGGCCACCACTTCCTCGTAGGCAACAGACGATGTCAACTTGACAAACATACACGAGGCTCCGTTTAAGGATACGCCGTACAAATCCTCGTCCATTATGTCGTAGGTCTCACGAATGATACGGGGCAAGAGAACTTCTGCTGCATGTCCCAAAATGGTGCCTTGCAAGAGCTCAATGCAGACTGTGTTGATTCTCTTCAGGTATCCAGCCGCCATTGTGAAGTTCACAATTTTCCCCGCCAGAGGGCTACCAACAGAGAGGACCCGTCCGCACGTCACCAAAGCTGAGTGGCAACTGGGCCAAGATATTATACCTCCATGTAGTGTCATATGCTTTCTTTAGGTCAAAAAAGATTGCGATAACTGAGTAGTTATTGGCAAAGGCATTACAGACATATGTATCTAGTAGTAAGGGATCAATAGTAGAACAGCCCTTACGAAAGCCATATTGACTAATGGAGAGACTGTTGTGTGTCTCTAAATATCACATCATAGGTCTATTCACCAGACGTTCCATCACCTTGCAAACTGCACTGGTAAGAGCAATGGGATGACAGAGGGAGGCATCATGTCCCGTAGTACTCGGTTTGCAGAAAGGGAGAACAATGGCAGATTTCCACAGCTGGGGAAGAACTCCTTGTGACCAAATAAGATTAAAGAAGTGTAAGAGGACTGCAAGGGTTGACTGATGTAAATGCTGTAGCATACGAATATGAATACCGTCAGGCCCAGCTGCCGATGATCAGCAAGCTGAGAGTGTTGCCACCAGTTCCAGAAGTGTAAAAGGCACATTATAAGATTCTTCTCTGATAGAAGAAAAGTTCAAGGGCTCTAACTCTCTGGCAGACTTTGAGGAACGAAACGAGGGGCATAGATGAAGCCCCTGAGAGATACAGACGAGATGATTACCAATTTCGTTGGCAACATCAAGAAAGTTTGTGATATCAACACCGGCAACCCAAAGAACAGGAGCAGGGTTGGGAGAGTATTTACCACATAGTTGCCATACTTTTTTCCAGACCGCACTCATAGAGGAAGCAGAGGTGACGGTAGAAACATAATCCCACCAGTAAGTGCATTTAGCGTCATGGATGACACAGCGAGTGACCACTCGCATCTGCTTAAAATCAAGGAGTCTCTCTGTGGTTCTTTTGTACTGGTACATGCTCCACGTAGCACGTTTCAAACATACTGCCCGAGCACAAGCAGGAGACCACCAAGGTACACACTTCTGAGAATGCCTGCCCAAGGTTTGGGGTATAGAATGTTAAGCTGCGGTTAAAACTGAGGTCGAGAAGAGGTGTAAAAGCTCATCAATGGAGGACGAAGAAGGAACCTCACTAAAAGCAGTTAGATGTGAGTGAAGGTCCCAATTTGCTCGGTCAAATTGCCAGCATGGGCTATGAGGAGGTGGTGAATACGAAGGAGAAGTAAGGATGACTGGAAAATGATTGCTGTTATGCAAGTCCGGGAGGACAGACCAGGTGAAGTCTAGTACAGTTGAGGAAGAGCAGATGGAGAGATCGATGCAAGAGAGAGAATGAGTACAAGGATCAAAATGGGTGGGAGTACCCGTATTTAAAACATGAAGGGGGAGAGAAGTGAAAAAAACCTCCAACTGAATGCTGCAGGAGTCACAGTGAAACCCCCCAGAGGAAATAGTGGGCATTAAAATCGCCAAGCAACAAAAGTGGTGGCAGTAAGGAAGAAACCAGAAATGCAACATATGGGATAGATAAGGCCCAGAACAGACTGTATACCACTTATTCAAGTGGATACAGGCTGCAGTGTAATGCAGCGAAGTATGAACAACGAGCTGATGGTATGGAATGCTGGTGCGTATAAGAAGTGCACTTTCATTAAAGGTTCCATCGGGAAAAGGATCCGATGAATATAATAAATCACAGCCCAAGATAGGATGGATAACAGCGGAGCATAATTTGGGTTCTTGTAGACACAGAAACTTGCGAGTGAGAAGAGGAAGAGGTGAGAACAGAATGAGGTGTTGTGGGAGGGACCTCTGAGTCCAGGACAGCAAAAAAATTAGAGACAGGGGTGGCTGTGGAAGGGGTGACCACAGAGGAGGCTGCAGAAGTTGGGACCCTAGAGGAGGGGGGACGTTTAGTAACTCAAGAATAAGAAATAAGGGGAAGTTTCCCTTGGAGGTGTAGATGAGAGACTGCCTCTTGCCTCTTTGAGACAATGGATCTTACTCTCATTTAAGTAAACTTGGCAGCGGCGAGAGTAAGTGTTGAATTTCTAGTTCTGTATCTTGTATCATATTTAATCATATTATTGATATTTCTTTGAACAAATTCACTCTTAGTGTAATTTTTAAAGTAAACTATTATCATTGCTCTGTTTTTGAGTAATTTGTTTTGCCTACTTTTGATTAAGAGTTAAAGTGTTCAAACAAGTCATTTCTTGCTGTTTTAATATTCATTCTAAGCTATATTTTCTGTGTGTAATTTTTATTGATACATTGACTAATTCTGCAATTTTTTTTTAATTGTGCAATTTGTTTGTTCTGCAGGTATTTTCATAATTTTTATACTGTTATTTTTGTGTTCTATTTTGTTCAGTAAATGATAATAATTTCTAAACCCTTTCACTGTTGGTCCCATAATATTATGGCTTGCAAGCCAGTGTCGGTCCCGTAACACTATGCCAAAATTCTAGCAGCTTCATAACAAGCAGGAGAAAGCTGGTAGGCCTGCATGTGAGAGAATGGGTCTGCGTGCTCAGTGTGCACAGTATAAAAAAATTGGGGAGCCAGTGGTGTATTGAGGGAACACCATTTCAGTACGCCTTGTTCATTATGCCTCGTGACAAGAAATACCTCACTCCCCGGTGAGACTCTTGTTTTCCCAAGTGATAGTTCTAACACAGATGGAAGTGTCAGTGAAGATGAATTTTATGGCTTTGAGGAGTTTGTGACCGAAAGAAATGCCCAGGATACTGGAAATAGTGCTGAAAACCCAGACGACCCTCAACCTTCTAACTCTGGTGATGGCTCGTCTTGCTCACGTTCAATTGTACCAGAGCAAAAGAGGAAATTCATATTTTCCATGTCGAGGACTCAGATATGAGCAGTGGTGTGATAGTGATTGTGATTTCTAAGCTCTTGATTACAGTTCCAGTAGCGACAGTGAAGAGGAATATTCTCCAGTGAAGTGTCAATATATATGACACTACATGCATTCTGGTAGTGTGCCATATGGTATTCCAAGGGGAAGGAGCACATATCTTAGTACATCCCTTGGCCCTACACCAGGAACAGATAGTGAAAATGACAATGATAGTTACAATTGGGATGGATAATATACATTCGGCAGCAGGTGGTGGTGGTGGTGCTAGGCGTTAAGTGGCACCACCAACACCCCATGCTAGTAGCCAAGCCACTGACTCAGCACAACCACAACAAAGGCCACCCTTCAACCACCCACATAACACAACCTGCACAAATACAACCACAACAACCTGCACGACCACAACCACCTGTCAATATCCAGTACCCACCAGCAGACTGCATCTGGGATTGGTAGCAGAGTGCTAATTTTGATGAAACTCAAAGTGGAATCCGGCCATCTTGTACACTTGATAACAATGCCAATGAACTACAATGCTTTGAGTTATTCTTTGATGAACCTTTGATGGAAATTATTGTCAGGGAAAGTAACATATACTTCGATTACACCATGGCAAACACAACTGTTTCACCAAGATCACACCTACACCAGTGGAAGGAGACAACTGTGGCTGACATGTATCTGTTCCTTGCCACAATAATGCTTATGCCACATGTGTATAAGCACACTGTCACATCATACTGGTAGACAGACTGCCTAATTTCAACCCCAGTTTTCAGTGATATAATACCAGTGAATCGATTTCTGCTACTGTTACGTATGCTACATTTCTCATACAAAACAAGGCCTGACAGAAACGACAGGTTATATAAGATTAGGAATGTGTTTATGTATCTGAAACAGAAATTCTCAATGTATTTTTTATCCCTTCAGGAAGCTTGTTATTGATGAGTCTTTGATTTTGTTCAAAGGTAGACTTTGTGATTGCTACAGTGGTAGCAATGGTGGGTGCCACTAGCATGTTGAGAGACAACACAATAAGTGTCAGGGGCCCAAGACTGTTCAACTGCCTCCCAGCAGGCACTGGACAGACACCTAAAGTCGGTACCTGACCAGCTGGGCTGTGGTTCGTACATTGGATTGCGTGCAGCCAGCAGTAAGAGCCTGGTTGATCAGGCCCTGATCCACCATGAGGCCTGGTCACAGACCGGGCCGGGGGGGCGTTGAGCCCCGGAACTCTCTCCAGGTAAACTCCAGGTATTGGATATTATTGTGTACACTGGAATATATTGGAAGATACCAGGAAGTTATTGGGTATCTCTGGTGATGTGGTTACAACAACAATGGAACCATATCTTGGTAAGGGGCATATATTATATACTGATAGCTGGTACACAAGCCCCTTAGTGACTTTTTGCGAGTGAACATGACAAATGTGTACAGTACAGTTCATGCAAATTGTAAGCATCTGCCTAGGTTCGACGCTGGCACTCATAGAGGTGAGGTGCAGGCATTTGCTGCCAATGACATCATGGCATTTCAGTGGCATGACAAACAAGATGTCACACTGTTGACATCAGTTCACCGAAACGAAATGACGGACAGTGGTAGGCAGAATAGAGAGACCAATGAACCCATTCTAAAACCTGCAGCTGTGATGGACTACACCCTCAATATGCGTTCAGTGGACAAATGTGACATGTAAATTGGGTTTGCTGATTGTGTTCTCAAGAGTTATAAGTCGTACATGAAACTCTTTTTCATCTTGTGGACATTTCCATGCTCAATACTTATAGGTATAAGATGAGGACCAGAAACAAACCATCATATGGCGAATTTTGTTTGTCTGTCATCAGACAATTATTATTACTATAATCAAAAGAAGCGCTTAACCACAGGGGTTATACAGTGCTGTCATCAGACAAATATGTCCAAATTGACGACTTGATCGCACCATTTTGGGGCTACCAGCTTGGATCCGAGATCCGTCATACTGCTGCAGAGTGAAGTTCGTATTAAGTCTTTACACCCTTGTGCATTTTCTAGTAACGTAACCAAGTGGTCAGGCACTAGTAATCCAGTCATTCATCTCTGTGAGCCAATTCCTATAACCTCATGCATGTAAGATAGTGTACAGATGCCTCAGGTGTCAGAGGAACCTCAGACAAACTTGGATACTGAACAAAGGGTCATACAGTGCAGCAGGGCAGGGTAGGATGCAGGGATAATGGATAGTAAGAGGGGGAGGGATGATTAGGAGGGTATGGAGCACAGTGGGGTAGTGGATAGTGCAGGGATACAGGGTAGTAAGAGATTGAGGGAGCAGGGACTGAGGGGAGAGCTAAAGGCAAAATCGTCAGAATTTGTGTAGTGAATCAGTTGCTGTCAAAAAGTCAATGAGAGAGTCAGGATTGAAGGAAGGCCCATCAGCAAGAAGGAAAGGTAAAGTAAGGGCAGCAGAGTGAAGACGACGTTGGAGGTAAATTCTGCGTGCTCGTTGATAGAGTGGACAGTCCAACAGAATGTGGTGAACAGATACTGGAACCTGACAATGCTCACAGAGAGGGACAGGAAGCCTCTCCATGAGATACCCGTGAGTAAGACGAGTGTGGCCAATGCGAAGACGGGAGAAAGTAGTTTCCCACCCTTGACAGTGGTGACAAGAAGAAGGCCAGAAACCTATACTCGGTTTAATAGAATGAAGTTTGTTATGTTGCAGGTCAGACCAACCTTGTTGCCAA
>WNWK01011713.1:0-63191 GCA_009830355.1 Cherax destructor | reverse complement strand
AAAGAGTCATCCGTTAACGAGGCAGGGTCAGTACTGGGTGCGGTATCAGGAAGGGGCCCGGGGGTAGTGGGTTCATGGATTGGGTCAGCCATGGTTAGGTTACTTCTTTCTTTTTATTTTTAAGAAAAAAAAAAAAGAAAAAAAAAAAAAAAAAAAAGAATAAAAAAAAGGGGGAACGTGGAGGAATAGGTCCTAGGAGGAATGAAAGGGAGCGAATCCCTCCGTGCCCAAGAGGACCTCAACACCGCAAGTGGTGCAGATGCAGCATGGAACCCGTGCCATACCCTACCCTTCATGCCAGTAAACCAGCAATCCGGGATAGCAACCTCACATCCACCGAGCCATCTCGGCGGACAAAAGAGAGGGCGGCCGGATATCCGCCACAAAGCATACCGCCTTCGCCACCACCCCGGAATCCGAAAGGTGGCCTCCAGAGATACACCCGTCGCCCGAAAGATACCCAGAGGCCACCCCCGGATGACCGGAGAGGATCGGGACATCCCAGGCGATCCAGATTCCACGGCAAACTACACCACCGCCAAGGACCTCAACGGAATGGGATGGACTACGATACCCTTCCCCCTACCTAGGAACTAGAATGCCTGAGGAGAGAAGCTCCCAGGGTAAAACTGGGAAGGAAATAAGGGAGGGATGAGGAGGGGGAGGAGGAAAGGGAAAAGGGAGGATGGGGAAGATGGGAAAAGGGAGGGGGGATTGGGGGGTAATTAGGTTCGGTCTGAGGAAGACCAAAAGGTCCAATTCCTCAGACCGATAGCCTCTTTACCTCGTCAAGGAGCCCCCCCTTAAAGAGGCTATAACTTACAACACTGCCAATCAGTGACCGGCCATTATATGTTGCAGGGCAATTTTATGAACTTTAAGGGCTGCTACAACTCACAACACTGCCAGTCAGTGACCGGCCATTATATATTGCCGGGCAATTTTAAGGGCTGCTACAACTCACACTGCCAGTGTCCAGCTGCCATATATTGCTGTGCAATTTTATGAACTTTCAGGGCTACAACTCACAATGCCCAGGTTGGTGTCTGGCTGCTACACGTCGCCATTCAATTTTGTGTCTGTGAAGTTTAAGGATTGCTACAACTCACAACTATCAGTAGTTTTCACATGTTACACTGTAGTGTAAAAATTAAAAATCATTTGGGGTAGAGGGTTAGCACAAAACCCATAAGGGCCATACAGCACCTGATCTACTTGGATCAAGAACCCTTTACCAGCATCAGAAAAAGGTACACAATAAAACAAGTCATTAACAAATCTTTATGTATGAACACACATCACCAAGAAAATAATAAATGTCATACACTTACACAGGAAAAACATTACTTCCATACACTTTTTTATCCTTGTTCATTCATACGTAACTCTAGGAATATCACCGGGGAAGCGTTAAACCCGTAGGGACCATACAGCACATGGGGAATTGAGAGGAAGTTCCATTCAAGTGGAGGTTAGTTGTGAATTGTTGTAGGCATGGTATTATGGGTTAGTTGTGAGTTGTACCAGACACAGACCTGCGTACACACACACATGCACACAAATGGTAAGTAATACCAGAAATACCAAAGAAATACCATTGTATTTGTAAGCCAGCATCGATTGACATTCAGAACGACACCAGCCTCTCATTCTAAGTATAAAGATTGATCTGATCGGCAAAGAACTCAGAAGACGTTACAAAGAACCTCAATTCCCTGATTTCCCCAAAAATATTTATGACCCATCACTAACCCAGTTTAATATAAACTGGGTTAAGAAACAGTCGAAATGGGAAACAGTCATTCGACAGTCAGGGTTGACCGAGGATTGAGATTGATGGGGCGAGTGACAGGTGTTACAGAGGCCAGGTGTTACAGACAGGTGTCACACCTACCATCTAGAAACACCTAGCACCATACTGGTCCTGGACCAGTTTGGCATCACCACGGTCTCACAAAACATGTTTCAGTCCGGTATATGACCATCCCGGACATACACAAAGCGACAAACATGTAAAAATATACAGGCTACATATGCTCTTGAATGCATACACTGGCAGACACATCAAGACATACAGAGTGTAGTATTTCGTACAGTGTATGTCATACACTGTGTCATTCAATACACCTAATGCCTCATATAGCAGCTGGCTTTCCCTTGGTGTATAGTTTGTATGCTCCTGCCTACCTCATAACAACACAATCCTTTTCTTAATACAAAATGAAATTTTTTTCTGTAGCCATTATGCCTTCCAGACATGTGTCACACACATGTCCACATGTATCACATGTGCTACATTACCCTTTCACAAATTCTCGAGAAAACAAAACCTGGAAAGGCTTGACTGCCACATGGATTAGTCAGTTGAGAATTGGCTACAGATGGCGAATGCCGGGCACAGTGTGTGTGTCTCCCATAAACCATGGGCACACCAATGTTCTTGAAACTTAAGAATATATTGAAAAATAGGAGAGGGAAGCTTATGGGATGTTGAGTGGCAAACTTCAAAATGGAGAAATCTTATGAAAATAATTATTTACATTATTATGAGTTACACTTTTACTGTAACATCAGAACCAGGGCACGGACACTGTATACACTTCCTGGCAGCCTGGAGGTGGTACTTGGTACCTGGAAGTGGTAGATGATAGTTGACAATCACTTCTTGGGAGCCTGGAGGTGGTAGTTGGTACCTGGAGGAGGTACTTGGTACCCAGAAGTGGTAGTTGATAGTTGACAATCACTTCTTGGCAGCCTGGAGGTGGTTGGGGGCATCAGCAAACATATACTTGAGTCGAAAAGCCTCAGCGACCAGCAGACTGATTTCACCGTCGGACCAGCCGGACGTCGGCAAGTTCTGCAGCAGCAGCATTAAACCCTGAAGGAACAACATGAACGACATGAATGACAGGAAGTATTAAATAAACAAGATGAAGATGTGCATATAAGGTTAGCGCTCTTATTAAGTTCTATAAAGATGAGCTTTATATGAGAACTGACTGTATATAGAAGAGCTTTATAAAAGAACTGACTGTTTTTAGATGAGCTTTATAAGAGAACAGACTGTATATAAAGGAACTTTATAAGAGTATTGATTACATATAGAGGGTCTTTATAAGAGAACTCACTATATATAGAGGAGCTTTATAAAAGTGATGATATAAAGGTCTATAAGAGAAGTGACTGTATATTAAATGTTTATCTGGTATGACTATTGTTACAGTCACTAACAATGTTTCTTAGTGTCTTCGGCTCTTCCACTTTCCAGACCTCAGAAATTAATATTACTCCCAGTGACTTTAAAAAAAAATTATATTTTCTTCTGAAATGGTAGAGAAAATTTTTCTGAAGGTAATGACACCAAAAGCACGAAATTTTATGGAAAACTTATGGAATTACGCTGGTGGAAATTTTGAGATTGTGGCATAATTTACACACAGGTAATTTTGTCCACTTTGAGTCCTATTTCATGCCAATTCCATCAATTCTAAGCTATTTCCCTAGTTTGCTTCCAGTCTATCAACTGAGCACTGCCCATTCACCTATTACAACTACCCTATAAAGTGCACAGAAGTCGGTAATTTGGCCAATTTTACACAAAATTAAAAAAATATTAATTTAAAAATAGAGTCCATAATAAACAATGTAGACATTGTTGATGTAGTTTTGAACAAGTAACAGTACCATTAACAGTCATGACCCCTTGTTATGCTGAGGTCACAGGCTCTCTTGTTGTGCTGAGGTCACAGGCTCCCTTTTATGCTGAGGTCACAGGCTCCCTTTTATGCTGAGGTCACAGGCTCCCTTTTATGCTGAGGTCACAGGCTCCCTTGGTTGTGACCTCAGCATAACAAGGCACCATGCCAATAAATAGTACCATCACCTATGCACCACTATGTAAGTATTACATCATTAACACTGGCACTGAAGCATTTTCTGTGCTCATTACTCATGTGCTCAGACCTCTCATGCATCACGTGCTCAGGCCTCTCCTGCATTACACTTGCATTCCATTGTGAAATTATAATCACACTAAATAGAAGATTTACTTTATTTTTCAGATAATAAAATATAACCAGAATGATTGTTCATGGCAAGCAGTAACAGCCTGGTTGATCAGACCCTGATCCACCACAAGGCCTGGTCCCAGACCAGGCCGCGGGGGCACTGACCCCCGAAACCTTCTCCAGGTATACTCCAGGTATGGCTTACTGCATCCCAATAACTGAGTCAGGTGTATTAACAACCCATAAAACAGACTGGGGATTGTAAGGGGCCCTGAACCATCCTCTGGAGTACATTCAAACCTTGCTTGCTGATTACATTACTTGTTGAATAATCAATTTTTTGAATAAGGTGTTTGAGAAACAATGTCATGGTTTTTGTACGTTCTCTTGGTTGTCGACGGACAAGTTTTCGCATGTATGGAACGGGACAAAGTGGCTCAGGTCACATGCTCACAGAATGCGCACAGGACAATGGGTTGAGAGCGTGGGTATGAGTCAGTATAGCCACTAATTCGCGTGCTGTAAACAGCTCTTGAGCTTTTGTTGTGCATCTTGTGAACTTTTTTGTTATTTTGCAGTTTTAGCACATTTTTTTTATTGTCAGATAAGACATCATGAGTCCAAAGAAGGATAAAGAGATGAAAGCAAAAAGAAAAGTTGTAAAAAGTGCTGTTGAGTTTAAAAAAGAAGTTACTAGAAAGTATGAAGATCGGCTCTGCATGGTTCATATAGCAAAACGTTTTTTTTTTTTGTTAAATTAAAGTCTACCATTAGCACGATATTGGGCCAAAGGGAAAAAATTAAAAGAAGGTGCGAAAATGATATTAAAGCAAAGGCCACAAATTATTGAGGAGGTTGAAAAACTCTTGTTGATTTGGATAAACGAAAAACAGTAACAAGGTGATAGTGTTTCAGAGGCCATTATTTGTGAAAAAGGTAGGTAGTTGCATGTTTCAGTCTACTAAAATTATAGCTATTTCGCTAGAACTCCATTTCTTCTATCGATTGAGTACAAGAAACCGCCTATTTACTAATTTCAACTACCCAAAATAGTGGTCAGAAAATGGCAATTTGGCCAATTTCACACAAATTTCAAACAATGCCAATTTCAAAATAGGGTCCATAATAAGCAAGGCAGACATTCCTGGCACTAAAATAACATCTTCTCTGTTCATTAGTCACGTCTCCAGGCCCCTCTTACATTACTTTTGCTTTCCATTTTGAATTTTTATTCTCATAAAAAATAGAAGATTTACTGTTATGTATACAACTGCATCATTGTAAAAATGGTATAAATAATATCAGAGCACTTGTGCATGAATATAAGACTCGCCAGTTGATGTGTATTGGATGCATGGTGTGATTTGTTTACTCTTGAACATCGTCAAAATTCGAACATTTTCGCTACTTTGCGCTCAGTTTCAAGGTACTTGTCATCGTGAAACCAGTCAAAATTATCTCTATTTCTGTAATATATCATCTATTCTATAAAATGAGACTAAGAAAACGAGAATACAAGCATAAATACCATACGAAAATAGACTGCAAAGTCGCTGTTTTAAACCAAAAACACGGTCAGTTTTTTTTCCTCATTATAGTGTGTGTGGTGCAGGAATTTTTTTATACTGCGCACACTGACCGCACAGACCCATTCTATCACATCTAGGCCTAACAGCCTGTTTCTGCTTGATTTGAGGGCACTAGAATTTAGGTGCACTAGTACGACCATAACCCTAGGGCGTAAGCCGTACTAGTACGACCGAAACCCCGAAAGGGTTAAAATGGAGCCTAAACCAACCTCACTGAACAGGTTTTTAGTGAGACAAAGAACCAGTGAGCCAGAACAGAGTGTTAGTGGTGAAGGGAGACAAAGAACCAGTGAGCCAGAACAGTGTTAGTGGTGAAGGGAGACAAAGAACCAGTGAGCCAGAACAGTGTTAGTGGTGAAGGGAGACAAAGAACCAGTGAGCCAGAACAGTGTTAGTGGTGAAGAGAGACAAAGAACCAGTGAGCCAGAACAGTGTTAATGGTGAAGGGAGACAAAGAACCAGTGAGCCAGAACAGTGTTAGTGGTGAAGGGAGATAAAGAACCAGTGAGCCAGAACAGTGTTAGTGGTGAAGGGAGACAAAGAACCAGTGAGCAAGAACAGTGTTAGTGGTGAAGGGAGACAAAGAACCAGTGAGCCAGAACAGTGTTAGTGGTGAAGGGAGATAAAGAACCAGTGAGCCAGAACAGTGTTAGTGGTGAAGGGAGATAAAGAACCAGTGAGCCAGAACAGTGTTAGTGGTGAAGGGAGATAAAGAACCAGTGAGCCAGAACAGTGTTAATGGTGAAGGGAGACAAAGAACCAGTGAGCCAGAACAGTGTTAGTGGTGAAGGGAGACAAAGAACCAGTGAGCCAGAACAGTGTTAATGGTGAAGGGAGACAAAGAACCAGTGAGCCAGAACAGTGTTAGTGGTGAAGGGAGATAAAGAACCAGTGAGCCAGAACAGTGTTAGTGGTGAAGGGAGACAAAGAACCAGTGAGCCAGAACAGTGTTAATGGTCAAGGGAGACAAAGAACCAGTGAGCCAGAACAGTGTTAATGGTGAAGGGAGACAAAGAACCAGTGAGCCAGAACAGTGTTAGTGGTGAAGGGAGATAAAGAACCAGTGAGCCAGAACAGTGTTAGTGGTGAAGGGAGACAAAGAACCAGTGAGCCAGAACAGTGTTAGTGGTGAAGGGAGATAAAGAACCAGTGAGCCAGAACAGTGTTAGTGGTGAAGGGAGACAAAGAACCAGTGAGCCAGAACAGTGTTAATGGTGAAGGGAGACAAAGAACCAGTGAGCCAGAACAGTGTTAGTGGTGAAGGGAGATAAAGAACCAGTGAGCCAGAACAGTGTTAGTGGTGAAGGGAGACAAACAACATTAGCTTCCCTGTGCCGTATAATTTTATACATTGTTTTATTTAGTAGTTAGTACATTATTAACCCTTTGACTGTCGCAACCCCTAATCCTGAGTGCTCTCCTATTGTTGCAAAATATTCGAAAAAAAAAAAAAAATATTTTTTCTTATCAAAATGTTAAGATTATTTTTCTGATTGTTTATATCCCATTTTTTTTTTTTTTGCGATTAGTACTTACTGAGATATGGAGGCATAAAGTTGGCAAAAAATGAGCCGTGTATGGCAACAGCGGCAAATGCCGCTCACCCGGTAAACTTTGGTTTACTTTCTTTCGTAGGTTTATTGTTTTTTTTACTATTTTATTTTTTTTCGTAACTTATGTGGCATGTGAGACCAAAGTAAGGTGCAATGTATATACTAAACATATATATATACACTCGTTGTATACAACACAATAATCGCACAAACATTAGTATCATTATATTGTTTACAAAACTTGTTTACACCAACCAACAATAAAAAAAAAAAATTTATTACTATTGTTCTATAATATATATATATATACACATATATAATGACTGGACTCTTTCCATCAACTGATATTTAGTATTTCAAAGCTCCAAGCTGTGTCTGTGTGTGTGGACATCTAAATTTGCTGAGTCAGGGTAAGGCAGCTGTCAAAATGACATACCATTACTCACCACCCTACTGCCTGTCAACCTGTCAACACAAATAGGGTAGCATGTCTTCTCCCCCACAACCTTCCTTCCTTTCCTACCTACCTTCCTAGCTTCCTTTCTTCCTTCATTCCTTTCCTACTTATTTCCTTCCTTCCTTCCTCTCATCTCTCCCTTCCTGCATTCCTTCCTTCCTTTCTTACTTCTTTTGTTCCTTCCTTCCTCTCATCTCTTCCTTCCTTCCTTTCTCTCTTTCTTCCTTTCTTAAGTCCTTCCTTCTTTCATTTCCTCCTTCCTTACTTCTTGTTTCCTTCCTTCCTCTCATCTCTTTTTTCCTTCCTTCCTTCCTCTCATCTCTCCTTTCCTTCCTTCCTTTCTTTCTTTCTTTCTTCCTTCCTTCCTTCTGGTATCCTGGGCACTGCTTTCGGTCACAAACTCCTCAAAACCATGAAATTCATCTTCAGACACACTTCCATCTGTGTTAGAGCTATCACTGGGGAAGAGAACAGTCCCAGATGCGCCAAGGAGTCAGATAATTCTTACCGCTAGGCATGCTGAACAAGGACTACTGAAATGGCGTTCCCACAATGCACCACTGGCTGCACGATTTTTTTATACTGCGCACACTGACCACACAGACCCATTCTCTCACATGTGGGCCTACCAGCTTTCTTCCACTTGATTTGAAGCCACTAGAATTTACGGGTATTAATACGTCCGAAACAGTGGCTTGTAAGACGTATATATACGACCGAAACAGTCAAAGGGTTAATAATTATATTGTCATCTGGGGTCTGGAACGGATTAATTCTATTCACATTATTCTTTATGGAAAAAATTGCTTTGGTTGTCGAATTGACATCAGGAACCAATTAAGTTCGACAGCCGAGGTTCCACTGGACAGTGGAACCTCGACTTACGAGTTTAATCCATTCCAAGACCTAGCTAGTAACTCAATTTGCTCGTACAGTGGACACTCGGTTAACGAAGGTCCCGTTAACGAAAGTTTGGAAAACGTAAGCTTTTGGAATCGGTTAGCGAAAAATTCCTCGGTTACCGAAGGTATTAGACGTGTCCGCCTGCTCGGCAAGCGCAGGACACCAGTGAAGCGTTGTTTACCATTGAGAGAACATTACCTGCGCTCTTCAAAGATTCACAATATATTTGGTGTCTTTTGGTGGTTTAGTGATTGTCACTGTGAAATAAGTCACCATGGGTCCAAAGAGCTTCCAGTGGCACCCCAGTGGTAGCATTCATGGAGGGAGTGTAGCATTCATGAAGGGAGTGTAGCATTCATGCAGGAGTGTAGCATTCATGCAGGAGTGTAGCATTCATGCAGAGAGTGTAGCATTCATGCAGAGAGTGTAGCATTCATGCAGGAGTGTAGCATTCATGCAGGGAGTGTAGCATTCATGCAGGGAGTGTAGCAGGCATGCAGGGAGTGTAGCAGGCATGCAGGGAGTGTGCAGGCATGCAGGGAGTGTAGCAGGCATGCAGGGAGTGTAGCAGGCATGCAGGGAGTGTAGCAGGCATGCAGGGAGTGTAGCAGGCATGCAGGGAGTGTAGCAGGCATGCAGGGAGTGTAGCAGGCATGCATTAAAAAAAAGAAGGAAGTAACCCCAGAGAGGGACTTGTTACCTGAAGTCCTTTTGGAGGGATTTCCCTTCCAACCATTAACACCCTGCCCCTGTCAGCAACTCTACCTTCCAGATGCTTGCAACTCTTCAATAAAGGTAAGTAAATGTTATTTTTTTTTTTGAGTGATTATTTTTTGTGGAACGAATTAATTGTATTTACATTATTTCTTATGGGAAATAAGGTTTCAGATAACGAAAGATTCAGATTAAGTAATAGCTCCTGGACCGGATTAATTTCGTTAACCGAGGGTCCATTGTATATCAAATCAATTTTCCTCATTTAAATTAATTGAAATGCAATTAATCCGTTCCAGCGAAATTCCTGCTCTCGGGAGGCAGGACAAAATACTTCACTATAACACTAATATAAACTTTACGGCTTATTTATCTATCACAACTGATTTAATATGGCATAATAAACAATATAAATAACATAGAAACATGATACATATATACTCTAGAATGAATAAAATATGCCATTATGTGACGAGTGGTGGCAGCCACTCCTGCTCCCACTCTGACCATATCTTTCCATGCTTTCTCTTCTGAGGTCTTATTATAAGAGAAAATGGAATGTTTGTGAGGCTAACTGCACTAGATCACTAGTTTCATAGGAAAAACACTGAAACAGTGTATTTATAAATAAGAAATACTATTGTATAAAAACATAATAATGTAAAGAAATAAATTGGTTTGATAAAGTATACATATTTACCTTGGAGAACAGATGCTGGCGGAGGTTGAGGGTTGAAACGATAGGTAGAGCGGCATATGCTGTCAGTGGCCCTATAAACCCCAACAACAACAAGATTGGAGGAGTTCGTTTCATTTCGTGCTTTTTCTATCACTTAACTTACTTGCTACACCCTTAACCCTTTGACTGTTTTGGTCGTATATATACATACGTCTTACGAGCCAGTTTCAGACGTATATATACTAAAAAATTCTAGCGGCTTCAAATCAAGCGGGAGAAAGCTGGTAGGCCCACATATGAGAGAACAGGTCTGTGTGGTCAACGTGCGCTGTATAAAAAAAATCCTGCAGCATGCAGTGAATAATGAGAAAAAAAAACTCCGACCGTGTTTTTGGATTAAAACGCCGACTTTGAGGTGTATTTTCTTATAGTATTTATGGTTGTATTCTCTTTTTCGTGGTCTCATTTGATAGAATGGAAAACATACTACAGAAATAGAGATGATTTTGATTAGTTTCATGATGAAAACGACCTTGAAATTTAGCTCAAAGTAGCGGAAATGTTTGAATTTTGCCAATGTTCAAGAGTAAACAAATCACGCCACGTGTCCAATACACGTCAACTGGTGAGTCTAATATTCTTTCACAAGTGCACTGATATTATTTATACCATTTTTACAATAATGCAATAATCTGCATAACAGTAAATCTTCTATTTTTTGTGTGAATAAAAAATCAAAATAGAAAGCAAGAGTAATATAAGAGGGGCTTAAAGACGTGACTAATGAACAGATAACATCTTATTTTAGTGCCAGGAATGTCTGCATTGTTTATTCTGGACCCTATTTTGAAATTGACAACTATATTATTTTGCATGAAATTGGCCAAATTGCCAATTTCTGACCACTTTATTGGGTAGTTGAAATCAGTAAATTGGTGGTTTCTTGTACTCAATCGATAGAACAAATGGAGTTCTAAAGAAATAGCTATGAGTTTGGTCGACTGGAACAATGGAATTGGCCGAAAATAGGGCTCAAAGTCGGCAAAATTGCCGATGTGTATATATCACCGAGATCACTAACTTCGCGAATGCGTAATTCCGTAATTTTTCCATCAAATTTCATACTTTTGGTGTCATTACCATTGGGAAAAGATTCTCTATCATTTCATAAAAATAATTCTTTTTTTTTCGAAAATTTTGTGACAACAGAAGACACCTCAGGATTTGGGGTTGCGACAGTCAAAGGGTTAATGCTACAATTTATTGCTGAACTTAATTGCTACAATTTTTTTTTATTTATTTTTTTTCACTCATAACGCCCTTGGCTGGCGCTATAGCCTTTATCAACTCCTGCTTTAGTATCGTACATATTGTAGTACTACGCTGGTACTGCCTGGCCAAGTCCACAACCCGCACACCTCGCTGGTGTTTATCTATGATTTTATGCTTTAATTCCATGGACATCATCCTCTTTTTCTTCTTAGCACTGTCCTTTGCACTTACTTTCTTAGAACCCATGGTTAGAAAAAAGAAATTTGGGAAAATAACTGCACAAAACTCAAACAAAACACAAGAGAAATGCTTCCACCATGAGGTAAACATGTGCACTGGTGAGTAGATGTTGTGGTGTTCGCTGCGCCAAGTAGTGACGGCGTTCTGAAGCTCGCTCATAACTCAGAGCAAAAAATTGACCGAGCGACTGCTCGTATCTCGAAAAACTCGTATGTTGGGACACTCGTAAGTCGAGATTCCACCGTATCAGGAAAAATTTAATATTTCCACTATTTTGAGCTCAATTTCAAGCAACCTCTGGTAGTGAAATCCCCAAAATCATCTCTGTTTCAGTAGTATGTCTTTTGTTCTATCAAATGATACCCAGAAACAGCCAATAAAACCATAGAAAAAACAATCAGAGTTTTGTTTTCCCATCACCCAGCACGTGGGTAGGATTGTTTATACTGTGCACACTCGCCTATTCTCTTATATCTAGGATAAAATTTACCTCTCACTGGTTATCTGAGTGAGCTGAGCTCATAACATAATACTACATGAGGGACCCTGGCCACAATGATGTAGATCTATGTGAGAGACCCTGGCCACAATGATGTAGATCTGTGAGGGACCCTGGCTACAATGATGTAGATCTATGTGAGGGACCATGGCCACAATGATGTAGATCTATGTGAGGAACCCTGGCCACAATGATGTAGATCTATGCGAGGGACCCTGGCCACAATGATGCAGATCTGTGAGGGACCCTGGCCACAATGATGTAGATCTATGTGAGGGACCCTGGCCACAATGATGTAGATCAAGGTGAGGAACCCTGGCCACAATGATGTAGATCTATGTGAGAGACTCTGGCCACAATGATGTAAATCTATGTGAGGAACACTGGCCAAAATGATGTAGATCTAGGTGAGGAACAGTGAAAGGTTAAATGGGGTAAATAACTTAAAGTTGTGGTTGTGATAGTTTGTGTGGCATGAAGGTGCTATCCTAGTGTGTCAGACAGTAGCTGTAAGTCTGTTTCAAGAAGACAACACAGGCATAGAGTACAAAGACATACCTTAAAGTCTCTCTGTGCCATCAGGTGGTGAGAGAAGTACTTGAGGAAGGCAGCACAGGCATAAAGTACAAAGACACATACAGTGGACCCCCGGATTGCTTCATTATTTTGTTCCAGAATGCTGTTCAAGTGCCGTTAGCGAACGAATTTGTTCCCATAAGGAATAATGTAAATTAGATTAGTCCTTTTAGACCCCCAAAAATACACTTACAAAAGCACTTACAAAAATACACTTACATAATTGCTCGAGTTTGGAGCAGTACGTAATCTGGGGGTCCACTGTACCTGAAAATCTCTCTGTGCCATGAGATGGTGAGAGAAGTACTTGAGGAAGGCAGCACAGACATAAAGTACAAAGACACATACCTGAAAGTCTCTCTCTGCCATCAGGTGGTGAGAGAAGTACTTGAGGAAGGCAGCTCAGACATAAAGTACAAAGACACATGCCTGGAAGTCTCTGTGTGCCATCAGGTGGTGAGAGAAGTACTTGAGGAAGGCAGCACAGACATATAGTACAAAGACACATACCTGAAAGTCTCTCTGTGCCATCAGGTGGTGAGAGAAGTACTTGAGGAAGGCAGCACAGACATAAAGTACAAAGTGTGAGAAACCATCAGGCTCGGCATGTAGTGTGTCCCAGAGTCTGACTGTACAACACAGTGGCATCTCTCTCATTAACAAGTTGTTAAACCACCGGAACGAGAACTGCAAGTAGTCTATCTCGTGTCTCTGTAGATGTTGATGCAGGTTCACTGTAGTGAAGATTACACTGTTATATTGGTACATCATATAGTGACTGTAGTGAAGATTACAATGTTACATTGGTACATCTTATAATGACTGTATTGAAGATTACAATGTTATATTGGTACATCTTATAGTGACTGTAGTGAAGATTACAATGTTACAGTTGCTGTACACCAACCATGCACCCGCTACACACCATACACCCACTACACACACCATCATACACCCACTACACACACCATCATACACCCACTACACACACCATCATACACCCACTACACACACCATCATACACCCACTACACACACCATCATACACCCACTACACACACCATCATACACCCACTACACACCATACACCCACTACACACCATACACCCACTACACACTCACAATACACCCACTACACACTCACCATACACCCACTATACACTCACCATCAATTCTCTTCATAAGTTCACCCAGCTGCTGGACCTTAGTTTGTATGCCGGGCTGAGCGAAGGTATAGTTATCTTGTATACCATCCAGTAGCTTGGACATACACCAGAAACTGTCGGCCTCAACCACTGCTCGGTCCTCCTCGGCCACTAGCTCCACGTCATACGTGTCCACCTTCTCCTCTGTAAGATGCAGCAATGACAATAATAATAATGGCAACAATAATAATTTTTATTATTAACACATCGGCCGATTCCACCAAGGCAGGATGGCTCGAAAAAGAAAAACTTTCATCATCATTCACTCCATCACTGTCTTGCCAGAGACTGCTTACACTACACTTATAAAACTGCAACATTAACACCCCTCCTCCAGTGTGCACTGTACTTCCCATCTCCAGGACACAAGTCTGGCCTGCCGGTTTCCCTGAATCCCTTCATAAATGTTACTTTGCTCACACTCCAACAGCACGTCAAGTATTAAAAACCATTTGTCTCCATTCACTCCTATCAAATACGCTCATGCATGCTTGCTGGAAGTCCAAGCCCCTCGCACACAAAACCTCCTTTACCCCCTTCCTCCAACCTTTCCTAGGCCGACCCCTACCCCGCCTTCCCTCCATTACAGATTTATACACTCTCGAAGTCATTCTATTTCGTTCCATTCTCTCTACATGTCTGAACCACCTCAACAAACCCTCCTCAGCCCTCTGGATAATAGTTTTGGTAATCCTACACCTCCTCCTAATTTCCAAACTATGAGTTCTCTGCATTATATTCACACCACACATTGACCTCAGACATAACATCTCCACTGCCTCCAGCCTTCTCCTTGTTGCAACATTCACCACCCATGCTTCACACCCAACAATAATGATAATAAATCTCCATGGGTAACTAGGTTAGAATCCTTCCTGCATAAGTCACACTATCAACATTATTATTTGAAAGAAATGGCAAACTCACCCTTAGGAACCACTTCATGAAGGAAGACAATGAAGAAGGGTGTAACAAGGTCGTTGATGCCCTGGACATACCCAGACGCCGGATGACGTATGGCCCAAATGTAGAGGATCCGCTCAAACATCCGCTGAACCACCACCTGCTGGAACAACGGTACCAGCGGCGACATCCTCGGTATGTCGATGTGGATCTGCAACGACGACGACAAGTTGTATATACTGGTACTGACAGGTTGTATACTGGTACTGACAGGTTGTATACTGGTACTGACAGGTTGTATACTGGTATTGACAGGTTGTGTACTGGTACTAACAGGTTGTATACTGGTACTAACAGGTTGTATACTGGTACTGAGAGGTTGTGTACTGGTACTGACAGGTTGTGTACTGGTACTGACAGGTTGTATACATGTACTGGTATTAACAGGCTGTGTACTGGTACTGACAGGTTGTATACTGGTATTGACACAAGTTGAACTCTACCATACGAGACACTCACACATACACCACACGCAAGTCGCTCAAAATAAAAATTTGATCCATGAATTTCCGTGATTATCATTATTACCAGGGTGATTAGGACACGCACCTGCCTGAACGTGTCCTGATAGATGTCCTCGTGGCGCGTGTCATAGTACTGGTTCACAAAACTCCAGTATTCCTCACGTTTCCTCCTCAGCGTGTCCTCACGTCTCTCTGCATTGGCTGGCAGGTACCCCTGTGTGTCCAAGATAATTATTAAATGTATAGATGTACAGGAACTTTATAAGAGAAGTGACTATTCATAGAGGAACTTTATAACACAACACCTGCAAGTCATTATACACTTCAGTGATTGTATGTTTTAGCCTAAGTAGATAAAATCAGTAATTTTAAATTATTGGGCCATTAACCCTTTGACTGTTTCGGTCGTATATATACAGTGGTACCTCGAGTTACGATGGTCCCCAAAATCGCCCTTTTATGTAAGTTTATTTTTTTAAATGCTTTTGTAAGTATATTTTTGGGGGTGTAAAAGGACTAGTCTATTTTACATTATTCCTTATGGGGATAAATTCGTTTGGTAATGGCACTTGAACAGCATTCTCGAACGAAAAAATATCGTAACTCGAGGTACCACTGTACGTCTTACGGGCCAGTGTTTCGGACGTATACTAAAAAATTCTAGCGGCTTCAAATCAACCGGGAGAAAGCTGGTAGGCCAACATGTGAGAGAATGGGTCTGTGTGGTCAGTGTGCGCTGTATAAAAAAATCCTGCAGCACGCAGCGCATAATGAGAAAAAAAAACTCTGACTGTGTTTTTGGATTAAAACGCAGACTTTGAGGTGTATTTTCGTATAGTATTTATAGTTGTATTCTCTTTTTCTTGGTCTCATTTGATAGAATGGAAAACATATTACAGAAATAGAGATTATTTTGATTAGTTTCATGATGAAAACGACCTTGAAATTGAGCTCAAAGTAGCGAAAATGTTCGATTTTTGCCAATGTTCAAGAGTAAACAAATCACGCCACGTGTCCAATACACGTCAACTGGTGAGTCTAATATTCTTTCACAAGTGCACTGATATTATTTATACCATTTTTACAATAATGCAGTAGTCTGCATAACAGTAAATCTTCTATTTTTTGTGTGAATAAAAAATCAAAATAGAAAGCAAGAGTAATATAAGAGGAGCCTAAAGACGTGACTAATGAACAGAGAAAATCTTATTTTAGTGCCAGGAATGTCTGTATTGTTTATTCTGGCCCCTATTTTGAAATTGACATCTTTTTTATTTTGCATGAAATTGGCCAAATTGCCAATTTCTGACCACTTTATTGGGTAGTTGAAATCGGTAAATTGGCGGTTTCTTGTACTCAATCGCTAGAACAAATGGAGTTCTAAAGAAATAGCTATGAGTTTGGTCGACTGGAACAATGGAATTAGCCGAAAATAGGGCTCAAAGTCAGCGAAATCGCCGATGCGTATATATCGCCGAGATCACTAACTTTGCAAGAGCGTAATTCCATAAGTTTTCCATCACATTTTGTACTTTTGGTGTCATTACCCTTGGGAAAAGATTCTCTATCATTTCATAAGAAAAAATAATTTTTTTTTTAAATATTTTGCGACATAGAATGACTGTTTCAGAAATGGTCTTGCGACAGTCAAAAGGGTTAATGGCAGTTGTGGGACTCATGATCATAACATTACGCTGGTGCTATACACCGATGGCCATTAATCTCGCTTCATCAACTCACGAAATGTGAGTATTTGTGAGCTCGGAGGCTGTTTAGTGCAGGGGCAATTGCCAGGTTTGATCCAAGGCTAGTCTAGGCCCTACTGCTGTCAGTTTAGTGCCACGTGTTGCTGGGAGGAATGGTAGGCCACTGGGGTTCAATCAGAGGAAAAAGAGGGGTGACTCTGGACCCCAAGAGGAAGCAGAAGTGTAACAGACACGTACGTTGAGGAGCCTCCAGGTGACGGCACGTACGGCAGGCGGGATGCCTGACCATGACAACTTGCGGAGCTCCGAGAGGTTGGTGCTACTGCTGGAGAGCAATTCCTCAAACTTGTCCTGCTTGGCCAGGTCTCTTTCAGTACCTGGAACAACACAACAATATTACCTCTATCATCTCACAACATAGGAGGGCTCCACTTTACAGCACTTCACTAATACAGCATTGTTCATTTATTCAGACTTCCTACAATAAATATATTCTCCATTCACTATAAGCTAAGTACGAAAATATTATCAGTTAAGTAATGTGTGTACTGTGAGCACCATGGCTGCTTGTTGTAGTGCTTTAGAATCTCAGGTTAAAGTGATGAAGAAGGAGGTTCTACTTCTTCAGGAGTAAAATAGGAGGCTGAAGCTTCACCTAGATGGGTTTGGGAGTGAGTGTGAGATGGTTGGAGCTGGTAAGGAGGAAAAGGTTACCAGCAGAGAGTTGGAGAGTGGCAGCTGCTTTAAGTTGCAAGTGGTTCACAATTCAGGAAGAAGGAAGATAAGGAAGGTCAATAGAGAAGATGTGAAGGTAGGAAATCGATTCTCTGTTCTCCAGGACGAGTGTACTTCAGTGGTTAGTGAGGTTAAAGGTACCACTGACTTCCCTGCTAAGCAAGGTAAGAATATTCTGATTGCGGGAGACTCTCAGGTAAGATATATGGACCGTGCTTTTTGTAACAGAGATAGGAAGGTCAGACAGAGGGTGTGCCTCCCAGGAGCTGGTGTTGGTGACATAATCAGCAGGTTCGATAATATGATGTCAGGTAATGGGAACAAGCCCATTATCTGTCTTAGTGCTGGTGGAGATGACATCAGGAAGGGCAGGAGACAGGAGGTGCTGGGTAAGTACAGGTCAGTCATAGATGTAGTCAGGTCTAAGGGAGGAATCCCAATCATATGTAGCATCTTGCCTAGAAGGGGAGTGAGCAATGAATGGATTTCTAGGGCAATTGGTATAAATTGCTGGCTAGACAAGTACTGCAAGGAACTTGTAATCCTATTTATTGATAACTGGGAAAAATTCTATGGCAAACATGATATGTATGCAAGGTATGGGTGTTGCGTACCCTGAACTGGACGCAAGGTATATTAATATTCTGTGTATATTATACTTAGCTATACAGTGGTACCTCGAGTTACGAGCTTAATTCGTTCCAGACGGCTATTCAAGTGCTGATACCGAAGGAATTTTTTCCCATAAGAAATAATGAAAATTAGATTAATCCATTTCAGACCCCCAAAAATACACTTACAAAAGCACCTACAAAAATACACTTACAAAAGCACCTACAAAAATACACTTACATAACTGTTCGAGTTGGGAGCTGCTCGTAAGTAGACATACCACTGTATTACAGTATTATATTAAGTAGGGTGTAACATGTACATTTTTGTTGGAGAGTTGTGGTTGGCTGACCACATGGGTATATGCTTAGCTAACCATCGGCTAGATTGTTTACCTGCCGGTGTCTCTGCCGTACCACTGTGAGTCAACGTCATCACACCCAATGTTGGGTTGGCCTCACTCAGTTACCTGCTGACCTCTCTGAGGAGACACATCGAACTCTCTCCTTGGTGGTTGATTTCCTCTTTCAAGGGTCATTTTAGAGTTCTACTTTACTCAGTCACGGTTGTCCCCACGACGCTGTTGTCATGGTGTGACACTGAGAGAAGATAGGGTTGGAGTGTGACACTGAAGAAAGATAGGGACGTAGTGTGACACTGAAGAAAGAGAGGGTAGTAGTGTGACACTGAGAGAAGATAGTGTCATGTGACACTTAAGGAAGATAGTGTCATGTGACACTTAAGGAAGATAGTGTCATGTGACACTTAAGGAAGATAGTGTCATGTGACACTTAAGGAAGATAGGGTCATAGTATGACACTGAGAGAATAGTGTCGTGTGACACTGAAACTGTACGTTACTTTGTGGTTGATGTTATTCTAAGTCACGCTGGATGGAAATAAGACTAAGTCTGTTACTTTTGAGTTCTCCCTTACTCTGGAGAATTAATGTTTCAGCTAACTGAATAAGTCTTGGTAACCATTGTAGGTTACGTTGTGGTGGATATTACTGGATGAAGATAGTACTAAGTCCGAACTTATAAGGTTGATTTATCCATATTAATATACTGGTTGAAATAGATCATTGTGGTTAATGAAATTGTATAGTATGTACATGCCAAGAGAAGTATAGGAACTTGACTCCTTATTTATGTCCAATATTTTAACTTTGTACAGTGGACCCCCGGAAATTGGCCCTAATCCGTTCCAGGAGTTAGGCCTAAAATCGAACTGGCCGATTTTTGAACCCTTATTTCCTATAAGAAAAATTGTAAATACAATTAACCCTTAAACGGTCCAAACGTATATATACGTTAGTACTGCTACTGCCCCAAACGTATATACATATACGTCTTATTTTTCCTGCCTCCAAATTTGGCACGATTGGCCTGAGATGCCTGGTCAGCATAGAATGGGTCTTAACACTCGGTGTGTGCCATATTAAAAAAATATGGGACCACTTAGTACCTTGTGGGAGCACCAGTTAAATTGAGCGCCAGCTACAGCAAATAGCGCGGCAAACACCATAGATTCACTGATGTTTTGTCATATTAACACTCCCCTTTTAAGTGGAAAGTGATGTCGGCAGGCTGGCCGGCTGCCTGCCTGGCCACCAGCTGGTTGGCCACCTGGCTGGCCACCAGCTGGCTGGTTAGCTGGGTACCTGATTGGCTGTCTATCTCTGTCTGTCTGTCTGTATCTATCTGTCTCTTTGTCTCTATCTGTCTCTATTTCACAGGAACATATACGTAAATACAATTATACATAGTGTAAATTACCTAGGATAACTAAAAAAATCAAGACACAGTGATATAATGTGCTTGTGATTTGCGTAATACCAGTTGGTTTATAAGCTACTCTCTGAGACAAGCAGACAGAAAGGAGACGACACACAGGCAGACAGAAAGACAGACACACAGACAAAGACAGACAGACAGATACAGACAGACAGACAGGTTTGCATAACAAATACAGTGGACCCCCGCTATTCGAACGGCTCGGCAGTCGAACAAATCGCCATTAGAACAAGAAAATCTATATCGTCATGCGAACAAAATATCATGATTCGAACAAGTGTGTCCATCACCTGTCCGCCCAGGCGCTTGGAGAGCCAGTCCCTCCTTGTTTACACTCGAGAGAACAATACCCTGCACGCTCATCCAGACATTTCACACTTAATTATAATTGTTTCGAGTTTGTTCATTAAGTGTGAGGCAGTGGTGGTAGAGACAGTGGTGGTAGAGGCAGTGGTGAGAGGCAGTGGTGGTAGAGGCAGTATTGAGAGGCAGTGGTGAGAGGCAGTGGTGGTAGAGGCAGTGGTGAGAGGCAGTTGTGGTTGGCAGTGGTGAGAGGCAGTGGTGGTAGAGGCAGTGGTGAGAGGCAGTGGTGAGAGGCAGTGGTGGTAGAGGCAGTGGTGAGAGGCAGTGGAGGTGGAGGCAGTGGTGGTGAGAGGCAGTGGAGGTGGAGGCAGTGGAGGTGGAGGCAGTGGAGGTGGAGGCAGTGGTGAGAGGCAGTGGAGGTAGAGGCAGTGGTGGTAGAGGCAGTGGTAGAGGCAGTGGTGGTAGAGGCAGTGGTGAGAGGCAGTGGTGGTAGAGGCAGTGGTGAGAGGCAGTGGTGAGAGGCAGTGGAGGTGGAGGCAGTGGTGAGAGGCAGTGGTGGTGAGAGGCAGTGGTGGTGAGAGGCAGTGGAGGTGGAGGCAGTGGTGGTGAGAGGCAGTGGAGGTAGAGGCAGTGGTGGTAGAGGCAGTGGTGGTAGAGGCAGTGGTGAGAGTCAGTGGTGAGAGGCAGTGGTGGTAGAGGCAGTGGTGAGAGGCAGTGGTGAGAGGCAGTGGAGGTGGAGGCAGTGGTGAGAGGCAGTGGTGGTGAGAGGCAGTGGTGGTGAGAGGCAGTGGAGGTGGAGGCAGTGGTGGTGAGAGGCAGTGGTGGTGAGAGGCAGTGGTGAGAGGTAGTGGTGGTGAGAGGCAGTGGAGGTGGTGAGAAGCAGTGGTGGTAGAGGCAGTGGTGAGAGGCAGTGGTGGTAGAGGCAGTGGTGAGAGGCAGTGGTGAGAGGCAGTGGTGGTAGAGGCAGTGGTGAGAGGCAGTGGTAGTAGAGGCAGTGATGAGTAAACAAGATTAAATGAAGGTTCGGGAGGGAGTTTTGTAAACAAACCAGTTGTTGTTGTTACCAGCCTGACACATACGAATTCTGTTCAATCCGTGAAGCTGACAATAATGCACTTAGCATTACAAACTCCGTTTTCTCTTATACTAACACGTCTGAAGGAGGAAAGAATGGGAAGATGTTTTCACAGCTGTAGCGAGAATGCTTGCCACCACCATCCTTCCCAGCCACCACATTCGTAATGACATACATATTTTATTCATTCTAGAGTGTATATCAGGTTTTTATGTTATTTATATTGTTTATTATGTCATATTAGATGAATTGTGATAGATAAATAAGCTGTCGAGTTGATAATAGCTTCACAGTGAAGTACTATTTTGTCATGCCTCCTGACAGCAGGAACGGATTAATTGTATTTCCATTATTTCTTATGGGAAAAATTAAATCGCCACTCGAACATTTCGCGTTGAGAACTAGCTCCTGGAACGGATTAAATTCGAATAGCGGGGGTCCACTGTAAAGGGAAGCAGTGTAAGCTCGTCAAATGTCATCACTGTAATTACTGGACTGATAAGAAAAGATAAGACTACCCTCACCCTCTCATCAAATGTCACCAATCATCATTAGTGGAGATCAGATGAGATAAGGCAGCGACAGAACTCTTATATAATAATAATAACATTATTATTATTATTCACTATTATTATTATTATTATTATTATTATTATTATGCACTATCATTATTATTATTATTTGAGTACAATTTCAGTACCTAATATCAGTGTCAGAAAAAAATTGGCTATGAAATCACAAGAACTATTATAAATTGTAATTATCAGAACATAAATATTATATAAAATAATAAAAAAAAAAAAAGAGAAAAAAAGGTATATCAGCAACAATTCTGCAAGCGGCAGGACTCCTGTTGCTGTTAGGTGAGCATCCAGTGCCAACTTCTCCGCCTCATATCTCGGTAACTACTGACCCTAAAAATTTTTTTTATCCTATAACACTTAAAAAAATGTGCTCTTTATTTCTATAAAAAAAAAAAAAAAAATTTTCAAAATATTCGGGGCAGTAGCAGTACTAATGTATATACAGTAGATCGTCATTTAGCACGAGATTATGTTGCACGTTATGGGTATTGCACGATTGAAGAATTGCGGCACATTATTATCTAACACGACGTAAAAATGATATTACACAGTTCGCGGGAGGGGAAAAATTTTTGAACGCACGGTAGCCCGCGGTGGGTTAAACCATTGAGTCAGTGGGGTCCTACTGAGGGTGGTTATGAGCCACATCAAGTGTTTAATGCTGACGAAAGAAGTGTTTTCTGGAAGAAAATGCCAACACGAACTTATATCAGTCAGCAAGAGAAAAGTGCACCAGGCTTCAAGACAGCAAAGGATCGCTTCACCTTGCTCCTTTGCGGTAATGCATCAGGTGATTTCAAGAGTAAGCCCAATCCTCGTACTTAGAGGAAAAGGGAATTTGTTTTTCCTTCTCGCAAACTGTAAATTTATTCAGATACACGGGGCCAGGAGCTGAGTCTCGACCCCTGCAACCACAATTAGATGAGTACAGTTACATTGATTATCATACATAGCAGCATATGTGTAGAGAACCTAGGATAACCCAAAAAAAGTCAGACAGAATGGAAATAAGTCACTCTGACTTTTTTGGGTTATCCTAGGTTCTCTACACATATGCTGCTATGTATGATAATCTTCGTAACTGTATCTGTGTATACCTGAATAAACTTACTTACAGTTTGCGGGAAGGAAAAACAAATAACCATTCCCACAAGCAGCCGCCTTGTTGTTGTTCAGCGGGGAACACCACCGGCCATCCCCAGCCACCCCGGACCCCACCATCCCAGTATTCGTACGTATTTCATACGCGTCAAAAAAAAGTCCTCTGCTACAAGCCAGCTGTGTTTGTGAAGAATGAGAGAGAGTGAATTGTGTTTTGATCTTTAAATTACTATATCTTGTATCTGCCAAGCAATCATAACACCCAGTAGGCATACCAGTGTTGCTCAAAGTGGCAAGAAAAGGTATAAGCATTTAAGTCTTAGAATTAACAAAGAAAACAAAGATATTAGACAAGACATAACCCGTGGCCGTAATGAAGTGTTACTTTGTACACAAAAAAGGAGGTAAACGTAAGTTTGTGTGACTGACTGACTTACTGACTTACTTGACTGACTTACTGAATGACTTGACTTACTGAATGACTAGACTTACTGAATAACTTGACTGACTTACTGAATGACTTGACTGACTTACTGAATGACTTGACTGACTTACTGAATGACTTAAAGTTAGACACTCAGTACAACCATCGACTTCAGTTCCAGAACCTCTACTATCCACCTCAGCCCAGTAGGGCCACAGCATAACTCTCCACTCTCTTCACAATCATCCACAAACACCAGCACCCACAATTTAAGGTAAATACTATTATTTCTGTTACATTTGTAGCCTTAAGCAGTAAAACAAATAATACATCACGATAATGAACTACAATTACATATTCACTTTTATTTTTGTAAGATCTGTTGGTCTAAAAAAAACTTGTTTGGCATTTTGGGGACTCCCAGGAACGTAACCCTATTTTTCCCATAAGTTCTTTTAATTATATACAGTAGACCCTCATTTAGCACGGTAGTTACGTTCCTGAAAATGTCGTGTTAGATAAATTTGTGTTAAATAAATAAAAGAACTTATGGGAAAAATAGGGTTACGTTCCTGGGAGTCCCCAAAAAGCCAAACAAGTTTTTTTTAAGACCAACAGATCTTACAAAAATAAAAGTGAATATGTAATTGTAGTTCATTATCGTGATGTATTATGTTGTTTTTACTGCTTAAGACTACAAATGTAACAGAAATAATAGCATTTACCTTAAATTGTGGGTGCTGGTGTTTGTGGATGATTATGAAGAGAGTGGAGAGTTATGCTGTGGCCCTACTAAGCTGAGGTGGATGGTAGAGATTCTGGAACTGAAGTCGATGGATGTACTGAGTGCCTAACTTTAAGTCATTCAGTAAGTCAGTCAAGTCCTTCAGTAAGTCAGTCAAGTCATTCAGTAGGTCAGTCAGTAAGTCAATCAAGTCATTCACTACATCAGTCAAGTCATTCACGAAGTCAGTCATGTCATTCAGTAAGTCAGTCAAGTCAGTCAGTAAGTCAGTCAAGTCATTCAGTAAGTCAGTCAGTAAGTCAGTCAAGTCATTCAGTAAGTCAGTCAAGTCATTCAGTAAGTCAGTCAAGTCATTCAGTAAGTCAATCAAGTCATTCAGTAAGTCAGTCAAGTCATTCACTAAGTCAGTTATGTCATTCAGTAAGTCAGTCAAGTCATTCAGTAAGTCAGTCAAGTCATTCAGTAAGTCAGTCAAGTCAGTAAGTCAGTCAAGTCATTCAGTAAGTCAGTCAAGTCATTCAGTAAGTCAGTCAAGTCATTCAGTAAGTCAATCAAGTCATTCACTAAGTCATGTCATTAAGTCAGTCAAGTCATTCAGTAAGTCAGTCAAGTCATTCAATAAGTCAGTCAAGTCATTCAGTAAGTCAGTCAAGTCATTCAGTAAGTCAGTCAGTCATTCAGTAAGTCAGTCAAGTCATTCAGTAAGTCAGTCAAGTCATTCAGTAAGTCAGTCAAGTCATTCAGTAGGTCATTCAGTAGGTCAGTCAGTAAGTCAATCAAGTCATTCACTACATCAGTCAAGTCATTCAGTAAGTCAGTCATGTCATTCATTAAGTCAGTCAAGTCATTCAGTAAGTCAGTCAAGTCATTCAGTAAGTCAGTCAGTAAATCAGTCAAGTCATTCAGTAAGTCAGTCAAGTCATTCAGTAAGTCAGTCAAGTCATTCAGTAAGTCAGTCAAGTCATTCAGTAAGTCAGTCAAGTCATTCAGTAAGTCAGTCAAGTCATTCAGTAAGTCAGTCAAGTCATTCAGTAAGTCAGTCAAGTCATTCAGTAAGTCAGTCAAGTCATTCAGTAAGTCAGTCAAGTCATTCAGTAAGTCAGTCAAGTCATTCAGTAAGTCAGTCAAGTCATTCAGTAAGTCAGTCAAGTCATTCAGTAAGTCAGTCAGTAAGTCAGTCATTTAGTAAGTCAGTCAAGTCATTCAGTAAGTCAGTCAAGTCATTCAGTAAGTCAGTCAAGTCATTCAGTAAGTCAGTCAAGTCATTCAGTAAGTCAGTCAGTCAGTCAGTCACTCAAACTTTGCAATTCCTAGACTTGAACGCTTAAACCTTTTCTTGTCACTTGCTGGAACATTTGTATGCTTACTGGGTGCCATGATTGCTTGGTAGATTTATCAAAATGCAATGAAAATGAGAAAATGTATGTAAATAAACACAGCGAGCTTCCCGATTATTGTATGACATGCACTCGTATGAACCAAACTAAACGCTGGGGGGGATGCGTGGGTGGGTGAGGGTGGCGGGAGATGGTAGTAGGACTCCCGCACTGACTCAATGGTTTAACCCACCATGGGCGACTGCGCGCTCAAAATTTTTTCCCCTCCAGCCGAACCGTGTAATATCAGTTTTACGTCGTGTTAGATAAGAATGTGCCGCAATTCTTCAATCGTGCAATACCCATAACGTGCAACATAAATACGTGCTAAATGAGGGTCTACTGTAACACAAAATTATCTACGACATTTTCAGGAACATAACTACCTTGCTAAATGACGATCTACTGTATACGTTTAGACCGTTTAAGGGTTAATCTGTTCCACCCAAAAATATTCACCAAAAATTCATTTTTTTTTTTAAGAATAAATACAGTGGACCCCCGGATTACGTCATTTTTTCGTCCAAGAATGCTGTTCAAGTGCCATTACCGAACGAATTTATTCCCATAAGGAATAATGTAAATTAGATTAGTCCTTTTAGACCCCCAAAAATACACTTACAAAAGCACTTACAAAAATAAACTTACGTAAAAGGGCGAGTTTGGAGACTATCGTAAACCGGGGGTCCACTGTACTATAGTTTTACATACAGAAAACAATGAGAAATAAATATAAAGCACTAATTTTAATTGATAAATGAACAATTAAATCAGTTTTACCTTTATTGAAGACTCTTGTTGGCATATGAGAGAGGCAGGAGTTTGTTTGGAGGCAGGACAAGATAGTCCTTCAATATGACAATAATATTAACTCTACAGCTTATTTATCTAGCACAATTCATCTAATATGACATAATAAACAATATTAATAACATAGAAACATGATATAAATTCTAGAATGAATAAAACATGTCATTACGAATGTAAGGACTGGTAGTAGTGTGTTGTTGTTGTTGTTGTTGTTGGGTATAAGGGCCACTGACCATAAGCCGTGGTGGGTGGCAGCAGCAGGCCATCACCACTATTCACTTACTTACTCACACAAACAATGTACATAATTTATAAATAAGAAATATTTACACTTTAATTTATAAAAGAGAAATATTTACACTTATATAAATAAGAAATATTTACACTTAACTTGGAGGAGATGGTGGCAGAGGGCAGCTTTGGTCTCAGTGCCCTTATATACCTCAAACAACAATGGAGGAGTTAAGTTTTGTGTAGTCATTTTCTATCGCTTAATCGCTTAACTTACTTGCTACATTGTTAATGCTACACTTTATCACTGGCTGGTGCTATAGCCTTTATCGACTTGTGCTGCTTTAGAATCATACATATCGTAGAATCACTGAAGAAGGCACATTCTCCCCTCTCTCTTCTTCCTCCAATTTGATACTTTGCTACAATTTCTTTTTTCAATTCTATCGTGTTTGTCACTTTCTTTACCAAAGGGCTGCCACTATGAAGTTTCTTTGGGCCCATGGTGGCTTATTTCAGTCACAATCAATAAACAAGCACTAAACACAATGAATTTATTGTGATAAACAAAGCTAGACTGGCTCACGATGCCTGCACGGCGAGGCGCGCAAGCACAGGGCAGGCGGACAGGTCTGGGACACGGGCCGATAATCAGAGAAACGGCCGATAATCGGGCAAAAATTGGGCCGAAAAAAGCGATCGATAACCAAGCCAGCCGATTTCCAGGTGTCCACTGTACTCATATATATTCTGCTAGACAACTTTACACTGTACTAGTAAAGATCTTAAATTTTATCTACGTACAGTGGTACCCCGACTTACGATGGTCCCCAAACACACCCTTTTATGTAAGTTGATTTTTTTAAATGCTTTTGTAAGTGTAATTTTAGGGGTCTAAAAGGACTAGTCTATTTTACATCATTTCTTATGGAGATAAATTCGTTTGGTAATGGCACTTGAACAGCATTCTGGAATGAAAAAATATCGTAAGTCGGGGTACCACTGTATTTGGTTTGTGATCCCAAATTCTTGTATTACAACTTCTTGTTACAAAACCGGTAATAGTCCAACTGTTAGACGGGAATAAATTACCTAACTCTTTACCATGTTCTGGAGATGTTTTAAAAAAGACGAAATTTGTAACATTTTGTGTTTGTGGGAAACGATCAGGCTGCAGTACAAGGGTTGAAAACAGCAGATATTACAAGGATACCCCAGGGATATATTTAAAAGACAATATTCAAAATAAAGTTGCTAATAAAGGCAAAGCAATTGTTCAATAAACAAAGAGAGATAGTAGAGGGCAACGAGTGACAAGCTCCCTTAAGGTTTACTATATACAGTGGACCCTCGGTTTTTGTTCACCTCCAAACTCGAACAATTATGTAAGTGAATTTTTGTAAGAGCTTTAGTAAGTTTATTTTTGGGGGTCTGAATTGACTAATCTAATTTACATTTGTCCTTATGGGAACAAATTCGTTCGGTAACGGCACTCAAACAGCATTCTGGAAAGAATTTTCAACGAAAACCTAGGGTCCACTGTAAATAGTAGGAGTCTAAGAAATAAGATAGATGAGCTAAGATTACTTGCAAGTGCAGGTAATATAGATATTATTGCTATAACGGAGACCTGGTTCAACTTGAAAGGTAGAGAAATGCCTTCTGAATGCAACATACAGGGTTATAAACTATTCCACACTGATAGGGTCAACAGGAAGGGTTGTGGAGTGGCGATGTATGTCAGAGATAATTTAAATTGTTGTGTTAGACAAGATATAAGATTAGAAACATCGGACACAGAATCTGTTTGGCTACAGTTTCTCGAGGGTCATGAAAAATTAATGTTGGGTGTGATTTATAGGCCCCCCAAACCTTGATAGGGAGTGCAGTAAGTTGCTATGGGACAAAATTCATAAGGCATCTAGATGTGAAAATGTTGTGTTAATGGGAGATTTTAACTTTAGACAAATTGATTGGAACAATGTGACAGGAAATCTTGAGCCTAGTGACTTTCTTGATACGGTTCAGGATTGCTTTTCAAAACAGTTTGTGACAGAACCAACTAGAGGAAACAACCTGCTTGACTTGGTTCGTGCCAACAAAGAATCTTGAGGTTAATGATGAGCTTGGGGAAAGCGATCACAAATCACTTAGTTTCAATATACAGTGGACCCACGGTTTACGTAATTAATTCGTTCTAGAATGCTGTTCAAGTGCCGTTACTAAACGAATTTGTTCCCATAAGGAATAATGTAAATTAGATTAGTCCTTTTAGACCCCTAAAAATACACTTACAAAAGCACTTACGTAATTGTTTGAGTCTGGAGCAGTACGTAAACCGGGGGTCCACTGTACTATTAACCCTCTGGGGGTCGACAGGCCTTCTCAGGAAAGTGTTCCTGGGGTCGAAAATTTTTTGGAAAAAAAAAAAATTAATTTTTTCTTATGAAATGATAGAGAATCTTTTTTCCGATCATAACACCACCAAAATTATGAAATTTGATCGTAAACTAACGAAATTATGCTTTCACGAAGTTATCGGTATCTATGACACTGACGCATCGGCGATTTCACCCACTTCGAGCCCTATTTTCGACAAATTCCATTGTTTCAGTCTCCTAAAATTATAGCTATTTCGCTAGAACTCCATTTCTTCTATCGAATGAGTAAAAGAAACTGCCTATTTACCAATTTCATCTACCCAAAATAGTGGTCAGAAAAGGGCAATTTTCCAATTTCACACAAATTTCAAACGATGCCAATTTCAAAATAGGGTCCAGAGTAAACAAGGCAGACATTCCTGGCACTAAAATAACATGTTCTCTGTTCATTAGCCACGTCTCCAGGCACCTGTTCCATTACTTTTGCTTTCCATTTTGAATTTTTATTATCACAAAAATAGAAGATTTACTGTTATGTATACAACTGCATCATTGTAAAAATGGTATAAATAATATCAGAGCACTTGTGCATGAATATAAGACTCGTCAGTTGAAGTGTATTGGACGCATGGTGTGATTTGTTTACTCTTGAACATCGTCAAAAATCGAACATTTTCGCTACTTTGAGCTCAATTTCAAGGTACTTGTCATTGTCATACCAATCAAAATCATCTCTATTTCTGTAATATATCTTCCATTCTATCACATGAGACCAAGAAAACGAGAATACATCAATAAATACCATACGAAAATCGACTGCAAAGTCGCTGTTTTAATCGAAAAAAACGGTCAGTTTTTTTCCTCTCATTATGCAGTGTGTACTGCAGGATTTTTTTTATACTGCGCAAACTGACCACACAGACCCATTCTTTCATATGTATGCCTACCAGACGTTTTCTGCTTAAATTGAGGCCGCTAGAATTTGGGCGTACTAGTACGGCACCAACCCCTGCTTGTAAAACGTACTAGTATGGCACCGACCCCGAAAGGGTTAATCAAGTCTCTGTCCCAGAATTCCACTTGGCTGACTTCATGGTACTGAGAAATTACCTGGGTGGGCTAAACTGGGATGACCTGACTATGGGTCAGGTAGGTGGTGTTGGTTGCCAATATGACGTTTTTCAGAGCATAGTTCTAGCTGCCCAGACAACTTTTGTTCCGAGTAGGGAACTTAGATCTAACAAAAATTATCCCAAATGGATGAACAATAAATTAAAACATCTCATTGGTCAAAAGAGAGGCATATATAGGCGTATCAAAAGAGGGGATGAGCGGTTAAGAAATCAATATATTCAATTAAAGAGAGAAATAAAAAAAGGAATAAGAAAAGCAAAAAAGGGATTATGACTAACCCAAAAGGGTTCTTTCAGGTATACAGAAGTAAGATTAGGGACAAGATAGGCCCACTTAAGAGTAACTCAGGTCAGATCACTGACAGTAATAAGGAAATGTGTGAAATTTTCAACACTTACTTCCTCTCAGCTTTTACTCAAGAAGATACTAGCAAAATTCCAGAATAATAAATTATGTAGAACAGGACAGTAATAAACTATGCACAATTGGGGTAACTAGTGACATGGTCCTCAGACAAATAGAGAATTTTAAACCTAACAAATCTCCAAGCCCTGATGAATTGTTTTCAAGGGTCTTAAAGGAATGTAAAGAGGAACTTAGCAAACCTTTGGCTAATCTTTTCAATGTATCACTACAAACTGGCATAGTGCCAGACAAGTGGAAAATGGCAAATGTAATACCTAGTTACAAGGCAGGTGACAGGTCCATAGCTTCGAACTATAGACCAATAAGCCTTACCTCCATAGTGGGAAAATTTGTGGAATCAATAAGTGCCGAGGCAATTCATAGCTATCTTGAAAGGTATAAATTGATTAATGAATCTCAACACGGTTTTACAAAGGAGAGTTCCTGTCTTACGAATTTACTAACTTTTTTCACTAAGGTATTTGAGGAGGTAGATCATGGTATTGAATATGATATTGTGTATATGGACTATTGAGGAAACTTAAGGCACATGGAATAGGAGAAATTTTTTCTTGGGTAAAGGCATGGTTGACAAATAGGCAGCAGAGAGTTTGCATAAATGGGGAGAAATCAGAATGGTGGCACGTCACAAGCGGTGTTCCACAGGGGTCAGTGTTGGGCCCCTTGTTGTTCACAATTTACATAAATGACATTGATGAGGGAATAAACAGCGACATAAGCAAATTTGCTGATGACGCCAAAATAGGCTGTCCAATTCATTCTAATGAGGACATTAGAGCACTCCAGGATGATTTGAATAGACTGATGCAGTAGTCAGAGAAGTGGCAGCTGCAGTTTAACCCTTTGACTGTCGCAACCCCTAATCCTGAGTGCTCTCCTGTTGTCGCAAAATTTAAAAAAAAAAAAAAAAAAAAAAATCTCATGAAATGATAAGAGAATCTTTTCCCAATGGTAATGACACCAAAAGTATGAAATTTGATTGAAAACTTACGGAGTTACGCTCTCTGAAGTTAGTGATCTCGGCGATATACTATACGCATCGGCAATTTCACCGACATTAGAGCCCTATTTTCGGCCAATTCCATTGTTCCAGTCGACCAAACTCATGGCTATTTCTTTAGAACTCCATTTGTTCTATCGATTGTGTACAAGAAACCACCAATTTACCGATTTCAACTACCCAATAAAGTGGTCAGAAATTGGCAATTTGGCAAATTTCATGCAAAATAAAAAAGTTGTCAATTTCAAAATAGGGTTCAGAATAAACAATGCAGACATTCCTGGCACTAAAATAAAATTTTATCTGTTCATTAGTCACGTCTTTAGGCCCTTCTTATATTATTCTTGCTTTCTATTTATATTTTTTATTCACACAAAAAATAGAAGATTTACCGTTATGCAGACTATTGCATTATTGTAAAAATGGTATAAATAATATCAGTGCACTTGTGAAAGAATATCAGACTCACCAATTGATGTGTATTGGATGTGTGGCGTGATTTGTTTACTCTTGAACATTTGCAAAAATCGAACATTTCCCCTACTTTGAGCTGAATTTCAAGGTCGTTTTCATCATGAAACTAATCATAATCATCTATATTTCTGTAGTATGTTTTCCATGCTATCAAATGAAACCATAAAAAAGAGAATACAACCATAAATACTATATGAAAATACACCTCAAAGACAGCGTTTTAATCCAAAAAAAACCGTTGGAGTTTTTTCTCTCTCATTATGCACTGCGTGCTGCAGGATTTTTTTTATAATGCACACACTGACCACACAGACCCATTCTCTCATATGTGGGCCTACCAGCTTTCTCCCGCTTGATTTGAAGCCGCTAGAATTTGTGAGTATACAGTGGACCCCCAGCTAACGAACACCCCCGGAAATCGTACAATTATGTAAGTATAATACACACACAACCCGCACATATAAAAGAGAGGAGCTTACGACGACGTTTCGGCCCGACTTGGACCATTTACAAAGTCACACTAACACACAGAGACAGAGGAAGGGTATTTATAGGCAGGCAGACAGGGGAGGGTACAAGAGAGTGGGGAAATGTAGGAGTAGTGGTAGTAGTGGTAGTAGTAAAGGTAGTAGTAAAGGTAGTAGAGTAGACAGTCAATGGGAAGGAGCACTGCTATGAGGCTAGCGGCCCGCAAGGGGGTACGAGAGGGAAGAAAAGCGAAAAAATGAAGGAAAATACAAGGCAAAAGAAAGAACAGAAAGAAAGGAAAACCCAAGGAGAAAAAAGGAGAAGGGGGAAGATAAGACAGGGAAGGAATCAGGTTAAGTCACGGGTGTTCTGAAGTTTAGAGCATTTAACAATGTAATGAGAGAGGGAAAACATCAACAGAGACAAAGCCAGGGCTAAGATTCATACAGGGAAAGTTGTGTATAAGGGAGGATTCAACCAGGCGGCGACTATGAAAGTTAGACGTAGGGTAGACAGTTTTAGCAGAAGACCAATCAATGGGATGACTGTGATCTCTGACATGACAGAAAAGAGCATTATTAGTGTCGGCAAGCCTAACACTATTTTTGTGCTCCCTGAGTCTGTCAGAAAGAGATCGGCCAGTTTCTCCGAGTACTGAAGAGGACAGGAGGAGCAAGAAATAGAGTAGACACCAGGAGAATCTGTGGAGGTAGGGGAGGTATGAACTAGATTAGTGCGAAGAGTGTTAGTTTGGCGAAAGGTAAGTTTGATGTCTAAGGAACGGAGAGAGTTGCTGAGATTAGAGAGACCAGAGATGTAGGGAAGGCAGAGGACTGGAGAGTTCTCAGGAGTAGAGGGTTTAGGAGAGAAGAAAGTCCGTTTAGCACGAGAGAAAGCAGAGTCTATGAAATGGGAAGGGTAGCCCAGGCGGGAAAAAGAATTATGAAGAGTGGAAATTTCTGCTTCAAGAAACTGAGGATCACAGATGCGGAGAGCACGGAGAAAGAGGGAGATAAGAACACTCTTCTTGACAGAGGAGGCATGATAAGAGAAGTAATGAATGTACATGCCACTGTGCATAGGCTTGCGGTACACGGAGAAGGCAAAACCTGTAACTGAACGGTGGACATGAACATCAAGGAAAGGAAGCAAAGAATTAGATTCCCAATCAGCTTTAAACTTAATGGAAGGGGCAAGATTATTAAGAGCATCAAGAAAAGGTTGGAAGAGACTTAAGTCATGAGGCCAAAGAGCAAAGATGTCATCTACATAGCGGAGCGTAATAATAATCTTCCTGATTTATCCACTTTTCGTGGCGCTCTCCTTCCTGCTCTTGATAGCCTGTTTTCTAAAAACCATCACCTTCCTCGCCGTTATCAACTTGCCCTTTCTGCCCTTAAATCCAACGCTAACATTGTCATACTCTCTTCTGATAAAGGTAATTCGGTTGTTATCCTTGATCATGAGGATTACCTCCATAAAGCCGATGTCTTGCTCTCTGACTCACGTACCTACACTCCTCTCGTTTCCAACCCTCTTGATCGTATCAAGAGAACTTTCAACAAGAAACTTAAGACTCTCTCCGACCTCTGCCCTTCTGACTTTAACCTTGTTCATCGTTTTCGTGTCATCTGTCCCTCTCTGCCCTATTTCTATGGCCTTCCCAAAACTCACAAACCTGATATTCCTCTACGTCCCATCATATCTTCTAGAGGTTCTGTCTCTTATTCTCTTGCGTCCTGGCTAGCCAAAACCCTCACTCCTTTTCTTGGTACTTTTTCTCCTGCCCACCTTCGTCACTCTCAAGACTTCATCGAACGTGTTCGCTCTCTCCCGACCTGTAAGATGCTTAGTCTTGATGTCGAGTCCCTCTTCACTAATGTCCCTCTGGATGATGTCCTTAATTTTCTCGGAGAGAAGGCCAATGAAGGGTTACTTCATCTCCCTATACCTACTGATGTCTTTCTTGATCTTATCCGACTTTGCGTGGACTCTAACTCCTTTTCCTTTCAAGGTAAATATTATTCTCAAACCTTTGGTGTCGCTATGGGCTCTCCTCTATCTCCTGTTCTTGCTAATCTTTATATGGAATACTTCGAGACTGTTCTTCTTCCCACTATTGATGTACGTCCTTCACTCTGGCTCCGCTATGTAGATGACATCTTTGCTCTTTGGCCTCATGACTTAAGTCTCTTCCAACCTTTTCTTGATGCTCTTAATAATCTTGCCCCTTCCATTAAGTTTAAAGCTGATTGGGAATCTAATTCTTTGCTTCCTTTCCTTGATGTTCATGTCCACCGTTCAGTTACAGGTTTTGCCTTCTCCGTGTACCGCAAGCCTATGCACAGTGGCATGTACATTCATTACTTCTCTTATCATGCCTCCTCTGTCAAGAAGAGTGTTCTTATCTCCCTCTTTCTCCGTGCTCTCCGCATCTGTGATCCTCAGTTTCTTGAAGCAGAAATTTCCACTCTTCATAATTCTTTTTCCCGCCTGGGCTACCCTTCCCATTTCATAGACTCTGCTTTCTCTCGTGCTAAACGGACTTTCTTCTCTCCTAAACCCTCTACTCCTGAGAACTCTCCAGTCCTCTGCCTTCCCTACATCTCTGGTCTCTCTAATCTCAGCAACTCTCTCCGTTCCTTAGACATCAAACTTACCTTTCGCCAAACTAACACTCTTCGCACTAATCTAGTTCATACCTCCCCTACCTCCACAGATTCTCCTGGTGTCTACTCTATTTCTTGCTCCTCCTGTCCTCTTCAGTACTTCGGAGAAACTGGCCGATCTCTTTCTGACAGACTCAGGGAGCACAAAAATAGTGTTAGGCTTGCCGACACTAATAATGCTCTTTTCTGTCATGTCAGAGATCACAGTCATCCCATTGATTGGTCTTCTGCTAAAACTGTCTACCCTACGTCTAACTTTCATAGTCGCCGCCTGGTTGAATCCTCCCTTATACACAACTTTCCCTGTATGAATCTTAGCCCTGGCTTTGTCTCTGTTGATGCTTTCCTCTCTCATTACATTGTTAAATGCTCTAAACTTCAGAACACCCGTGACTTAACCTGATTCCTTCCCTGTCTTATCTTCCCCCTTCTCCTTTTTTCTCCTTGGGTTTTCCTTTCTTTCTGTTCTTTCTTTTGCCTTGTATTTTCCTTCATTTTTTCGCTTTTCTTCCCTCTCGTACCCCCCTTGCGGGCCGCTAGCCTCATAGCAGTGCTCCTTCCCATTGACTGTCTACTCTACTACCTTTACTACTACCTTTACTACTACCACTACTCCTACATTTCCCCACTCTCTTGTACCCTCCCCTGTCTGCCTGCCTATAAATACCCTTCCTCTGTCTCTGTGTGTTAGTGTGACTTTGTAAATGGTCCAAGTCGGGCCGAAACGTCGTCGTAAGCTCCTCTCTTTTATATGTGCGGGTTGTGTGTGTATTGTTCCAGTCACGGTATTGTGCCTTTTTTGTTATTTATGTAAGTATAATATTGTAAGTGCTTCTGGAAGTGTATTTTTGGGAGTCTGAAATAAACTAACCAACGTGATATTATTTCTTAAGGAAGTAAATTCGTTCGGTAATGGCACTTGAGCAGGCTTCTGGAATGAATTTTTTTCGTTAGCCGGGGGTCCACTGTATATACGTCCGAAACAGTGGCTCGTAAGACGTATATATACGACCGAAAGTCAAAGGGCTAATATAGACAAATGCAAAGTTCTAAATATTGGACAGGAAAATAACCATACCACATATAAACTAAATAATGTAGATCTTAATATTACTGATTGTGAAAAGGATTTGAGAGTTCTGGTTAGCAGTAATCTGAAACCAAGACAACAGTGCATAAGTGTTCGCAAGAAAGCTAACAGAATCCTTGGCTTCATATCAAGAAGTATAAATAATAGAAGTCCTCAGGTTCTTCTTCAACTCTATATATCTTTGGTTAGGCCTTATTTAGATTATGCTGCACAGTTCTCGTTACCGAATTACCATATAAATGCACTGGAAAACGTACAAAGGAGGATGACAGAGCTGATCCCATGTATCAGAAATCTTCCCTATGAGGATTGACTGAGAGCCCTGAATCTGCACTCTCTAGAAAGGCATAGAATTAGGGGGGATATGATTGACGTGTATAAATGGAAAACAGGAATAAATAAAGGGGATGCAAATAGCATGCTAAAAATATCTAGCTTGCATAGGACTTGCAGCAATGGCTTTAAGTTGGAAAAATTCAGATTCAGAAAGGATATAGGAAAGCACTGGTTTAGTAATAGAGTTGTGGATGAGTGGAACAAACTCCGAGTACAGTTATAGAGGCTAAAACGTTGTGAAGTTTTAAAAATAGGTTAGATAAATACAGTAAGGCCCTGCTTTACGCCGTTTCGCCTTACGCGTTCCACTAATACAGCGATGTCAAATTATGACCAAAACTCTCAATACGGCAAGCGGTCTTTCTAATAAGGCGCACCCCACCAGGTTTGTTTACATTTTCTGTGAGCACATCTCTCTATTTTGCATATTTTATATGTACGTACTCTGATAATTATACTTGTGTGTACCTCTACCTAAATATTCTTACACACTGTGCTGGCATGCAGGTACACACTAAGAGTGTCCCTCTAGTCTTAATGCCATAGTAATACTAATACATAGTACATAATAATAATCACTCTTGGGCACATTAAATGTCTTATTTTACGTTAATATAGACATTTTCATTAATCCATCTATGATATTTTCTTCAAAATTAGTGGACCCCTGAGCATCAGCCGTAATTCATTCCAGGAGCTAGGCCTCAACTCGAACCTGCCGAAAGTTGAACTAATATTTCCCATAAGAAATAATGTAAATACAATTAATCTGTTTCCACGCAAAAATATTCACCAAAAATTATTTTTTTTAAAGAATAAATACTATAATTTTACATACAGAAAACAATGAGAAATAAATATAAAGCACTAATTTTAATGAATAAATGAACAGTTAAATCCGTTTTACCTTTATTGAAGACTCTTGTTGGTGTATGAGAGAGTCAGGAGAGTTTGTTTGGAGGCAGGACAAGATAGCTCTTCAATACGACACTAATATAAGCTCTACGGCTTATTTATCTATCACAATTCATCTAATATGACATAATAAACAATATTAATAACATAGAAGCATGATATATACTCTAGAATGAATAAAGTATGTCATTATTTAGGAGAGGGCTGGCAGTAGTGTTATTGTTGTTGGGTTTATAAGGGCCACTGACCATAAGCCACCACCACTATTCACACTGAAACAATGTACAGTGGTCCCCCACCTAACGAGCACCCCGGAAATCATACAATTATGTAAGTATAATATTGTAAGTGCTTGTGGAAGTGTATTTTTGGGGGTCTAAAATAGACTAACCTACGTGACATTATTTCTTAAGGAAGTAAATTCGTTCGGTAATGGCACTTGAGCAGGCTTCTGGAATGAATTTTGCTCGTTAGGCAGGGGACCACTGTACGTAATTTATAAATAAGAAATATTTACACTTTAATTTATAAATAAGAAATATTTACATTTTAATTTATAAATAAGAAATATTTACACTTTATAAATAAGAAATATTTACACTTGCCTTGGAAGAGATAGTGGCAGAGGGCAGCGTTGGTCTCAGTGCCCCTATAGTATACCTCAAACAACAATGGAGTTAAGTTTCGTGTCATCATTTTTCTATCGCTTAATCGCTTAACTTACTTGCTACACTGTTAATGCTACACTTTATCGCTGGCTGGTGCTATAGCCTTTATCGACTCATGCTGCTTTAGTATCGTACATATCATAGAATCAGTGAATCACTGAAGAAGACACATTCTCCCCTCTCTCTTCCTCCTCCACTTTGGTACTTTGCTACAATTTCTTTCTTCAATACTATCGTGTTTGTCACTTTCTTTACCAAAGAGCTGCCACTATGAAGTTTCTTTGGGCCCATGGTGGCTTATTTCAGAGTCACAATCAATAAACAAGCACTAAACACAATGAATTTATTGTGAAATGTTTGGACTAGTGCATCGGGTAATGTTCACTCAATGGTAAACAAAGCTAGACTGGCTCACGACGCCTGAGTGGGGAGGCGCGCAAGCGCGGGCAGGCAGACAGGTCTGGTACGCCAGCCAAAACATGGGGAAATGGCTGATAGTCGGGCCAAAATTGGGCTGAAAAAAGCGACCGAAACACAAGTCGGCTGATACTCGGGGGTCCACTGTATATAAGAAACACGTTACATAGCGTATAAACATGGTATGCTTAAATGCTATGGAGGTGTGGTTGCCGGGCAGAGGGAAAACATTACGTTTTCTCTGGTCCAGCATCAGAGAAAATGTGGCCTAGTCACTCCCCTTAACACTCCGCTTTTGTTTACAATTCTCGGCATGAATTACTCATTACTTCTCCCTTCGTTTATGATGGCATCTAAAAAGTTGTTAGAAACAATCAAACTCAGTGAACATGGTATGTGATGGTAATAATATGGCTCTGGGCCATATGTAGGTATTTGCAGCTCAGGCGGGCTACATCTACCGGCTACCTACAACTGACTTCCGACAAATAAATACTACTCACCTCTTATTCTACATTAAGACTACAAATATTTTAAGGTAAGTAATGAATGTATGTGTATGTATTTTACTTTTTATTGTGTTTTTAATGCCTAGTTCTATTACTAACTTTATATAAGTTAGTGTAAATTTGTTGTCTGGCATTTATAAGTAGAAAAAATAGCAATGTCTGCTTTCTGGCAGTAGCCTGGAACCTAACCTGCGATATAAGTGGGGCCCTACTGTACATGAGTAGGTGTGAGTTGGACCCGACTAGCTTGTGCTACTAGGTCAGGTGCCGTGCTCCTTCCTTAAGTGAATGTGACCTGACCTGACTAGGTTAGGGCATTGGCTTAAGCCGGTAGGAGACTTGGACCTGCCTCGCATGGGCAAGTAGGCCTGCTGCAGTGTTCTTCTTTCTTATGTTCTAATATTCTTATATGAATTTTTTAGGCCTAGCTCTATTGCTCACTTAATATATGATAGTGTAAACATGTCATCAGGCTCTTATATGCATTTGAAAATGGAAAAAGCTATGTTAACTTTATAGCAAGAGTCTGGAACTTAATCTGCTGTATAAGCAGAGCCCTGATGTACAGTGGTACCTCGAGTTACGATGGTCCCCAAAATCACCCTTTTATGTAAGTTTATTTTTTTAAATGCTTTTGTAAGTATATTTTTGGGGGTGTAAAAGGACTAGTCTATTTTACATTATTCCTTATGGGATAAATTCGTTTGGTAATGGCACTTGAACAGCATTCTCGAACGAAAAAATATCGTAACTCGAGGTACCACTGTACTTGTATTATTACTAGGGAGGGAGAGAGTTACCTGAGGTACTGATGACTGGTGTTCGGTGAGTGAGTGCCGCTGACGGGTCCAGTCTGGAGAGCGGTAGAGTACCCTCAACTGTGTGTGCCAACAACATCAACATTAACTCTACTTCACAAGTTTACTTCAACATAATACAATGTTTATACAGTAATGGTTGACACTTGAGTGCATGTTGAAACTTCATGGTTATATTGAACATTTCTGGCAAACTTAACACTACAAGGCTATATTATTGTACATAACTGTAAGAAACCTAGGTGGTAGGTTGGTAGACAGCAACCGCCCAGGGAGGTACTACCGTCCTGCCAAGTGAGTGTAAAACGAAAGCCTGTAATTGTTTTACATGATGGTAGGATTGCTGGTGTGTTTTTTCTGTCTCATAAACATGCAAGATTTCAGGTACATCTTGCTACTCTACTTACACTTAGGTCACACTACACATTCATGTACAAGCATATATATACACACCCCTCTGGGTTTTCTTCTATTTTCTTACTAGTTCTTGTTCTTATTTCCTCTTATCTCCATGGGGAAGTGGAACAGAATTCTTCCTCCGTAAGCCATGCGTGTCGTAAGAGGCGACTAAAATGCCGGGAGCAAGGGGCTAGTAACCCCTTCTCCTGTATATATTACTAAATGTAAAAGGAGAAACTTTCGTTTTTCCTTTTGGGCCACCCCGCTTCGGTGGGAAACGGTCGACGTGTTGAAAGAAGAAGAACTGTAAGAAAATATTACTTGGGTTATAGTCTACCAAGTTTATAGTTACTATTTTGTACATTATATGACATTATAGCTACTATTTTGTATATGACATTATAATTACTATTTTGTATATTATGACATTATAGCTACTACAGCCTCTCCTCACTTAGCGACAGGCTCTCTGACCAGTGCGGATACCTAAATAATGTACATTTGAGCTGATTTCCTCTATTCTGTATATTATAATATACAGTACATTAATGTATAAACATTTAAAAATATACCAGAAATGTTATAAATGGTGCAAAGGTGACATTAAAAGAATATCAAAGATGGTTGACACAACCCACTACCATTATAGTATGCTCCTCACTTAGCAACAAATTTGTTTACTGACGTGGTCTTAGGAACAGAACTCCTTCATTAAGAAAGGAAAGGCTGTACAGTGGTACCTCGATTTACGATATTTTTTCATTCCAGAATGCTGTTCAAGTGCCATTACCAAACGAATTTATCTCCTTAAGAAATTATGTAAAATAGACTAGTCCGTTTAGACCCCCAAAATTACACTTACAAAAGCATTTAAAAAAATAAACTTACATAAAAGGGTGTGTTTGGGGACCATCGTAAGTCGAGGTACCACTGTACTTTGTATATTAGTATATGACATTATAGATACTATTTTGTATACAGGTCGGCCCTCACAGTACCTGTAGCCCAGGGGCCTCACAGTACCTGTAGCCCAGGGGCCTCTCAGTACCTGTAGCCCAGGGGCCCTCACAGTACCTGTAGTCCAGGGGCCTCACAGTACCTGTAGCCCAGGGAGCCCTCACAGTACCTGTAGCCCAGGGACCTCACAGTACCTATAGCCCAGGGGCCCTCACAGTACCTGTAGCCCAGGGGGCCCTCACAGTACCTGTAGACCAGGGGCCTCACAGTACCTGTAGCCCAGGGGCCTCACAATACTTGTAGCCCAGGGTCCCTCACAGTACCTGTAGCCTAGTGGGCCCTCATAGTACCTGTAGCCCAGGGGGCCCTCACAGTACCTGTAGCCCAGGGGCCTCACAGTACCTGTAGCCCAGGGGGCCCTCACAATACCTGTAGCCCAGGGACCTGTAGCCCAGGGGGCCCTCACTACCTGTAGCCCAGGGGCCTCACAATACCTGTAGCCCAGGGGCCTCACAGTACCTGTAGCTCAGAAGCCTCACAGTACCTATTGCCCAGGGGCCTTACAGTACCTGTAGCCCAGGGGCTTCACAGTACTTGTAGCCCAGGGGCCTCACAGTACCTGTAGCCCAGAGGCCTCACAGTACCTGTAGCCCAGGGGCCTCACAGTACCTGTAGCCCAGAGGCCTCACAGTACCTGTAGCCCAGGGGCCTCACAGTACCTGTAGCCCAGAGGCCTCACAGTACCTATAGCCCAGGGGCCTTACAGTACCTGTAGCCCAAAGGCCTACAAAATCTTAATCCTGCTCTGATGGTACTACGTGTTTACAATGGTATTACTCAATGAGAACAAAAACAAACAAGCTTGCACACTATCTCTTTAAAGATAGTGTAAGTGTTGTTGTTTGAGATACACAGTAATATATCTTGGGGAAGATGCCAACTGTTTTAGACACTTTTTTTAGTAATGTGTTGGATGTGGGTGTTGAATTTCAAGTTGTCAAGAAACAGACCTAGAAATTTAACTTCATTATGTTAAGCAATAAGAGTATTGTTGATCATAACATTTAGTTGAACATTCATTGCTGTGTTGCCAAACATCATGTAGAAAGTCTTGTCAAGTGTTCAGTGTGAGTTTGTCATCCAGGTTGATATTTGTAAGAGTTCTTCATTAACAATGTTGTTGAGAGAAATTATATTTGGGTGGAAGATGACCAAAGTTGTGTTGTTGGCAAAGATAAACGTTCTAAGTTGTTGTGATACATTAGGAAGATCATTGATGTATAAGAGGGAGCAAAGGTACTGCCCTGTGGGACGCCAGTGTACACTGCCCTGTGGGACGCCAGTGTACACTGCCCTGTGGGATGCCAGTGTACATTGCCCTGTGGGATGCCAGTGTACACTGCCCTGTGGGATGCCAGTGTTGATAGGTCTTGTTGATCAGGTTGTGCCCTTCTTAAATATATATTGCTGTCTGTTATTATGGTAGGACTTTATGCATAATGATCAAAACAGAGAGATGTTGGGAAGCTTCCAACAAGGTAATTAAGTATTAGTGTTGGCAATAATTATTCACTAGACTTGATCCTGTGGTAGATAAAAAATAATTTAACTTGTTGGTTATTTGTAGAGGCTGGAGGTCCGGTTGATTAAGTTTAGTTAGGACAATATCTCTGGTTTTTGTCAACTTGTGAGAACACAAGATCTGGGTGTGTGTTCCTGGTCTTTTTCATATTACCTCTTGTTTCACTGAACCTGCTACAATAATACACTTGTTTGGACTTTATTATTAGTTTAGTAAGAACTGACATATAGTTTTTGGTATATTCCTTATTTATTAAGCCCAGTCTGTATTGTTTTTCATAGTGAAGTTTGTTATTAATGGATCTAAGGATGGTGTTTGTTAGTGATGGGCAACTTAGTCTCTTAGTCATGATCTGCATAGTTTTTATAGGACAAAGTTTGTTATAGAGACTTTGTATTTTTTGTAAATGTTTTAGCCTATTCCTCAATGGCCTTGTAAATTGTGTGTTGCAGTTAATGTAAGGTAGTGGTGTAGTGAAGTTATTTATGTCTCGTCATGGAAGACATCTTACTATATTTAAGTGGTAGTTTATAAATGTTTGTTATGAGGAAGACGAGGTAGTGATCAGTAGTATTATCTGTGATTATCACAGCTTTGAGAGGAGCAAGGTAATACAGTGGTCCCTCGACTAACAAAATTAATCCGTTCCAGGAGCTAGTTCTCAACATGAAAAATTTGTAATTCAAATCTTTTTTCCCATAAGAAATAATGTAAATACAATTAATCCATTTCCACCCAAAAATTTTCACCAAATATTCATTTTTTTAAAGAATAAATACTATGGTTTTACATACAGAAAACAATGAGAAATAAATATAAAGCACTAATTATAATGGACAATTGAACAGTTAAATAAGTTTTACCTTTATTGAAGACTCTTGTTGGTGTTTGAGAGAATTTATTTGGAGAGAGGACAAAAATAGTCCTTCAATATGACAATAATATCAACTCTACAGCTTATTTATCTAGCACAATTCATCTAAAATGACATAATAAACAATATTAATAACATAGAAACATGATATATACACTAGAATGAATAAAACATGTCATTACGATGTAAGACTGGTGGTAGTGTGTTTGTTGTTGTTGGGTATAAGGGCCACTGACCATAGGCTGTGGTGGTAGTCGGTTTCAGCAGAAAGCCACCACCACTATCACACAAACAATGTGCATAATTTATAAATAAGAAATATTTACACTTTAATTTATAAATAAGAAATATTTACACTTTAATTTATAAATAAGAAATATTTACACTTTAATTTATAAATAAGAAATATTTACACTTTAATTTATAAATAAGAAATATTTACACTTTAATTTATAAATAAGAAATATTCACACATATAAATAAGAAATACTTACACTTACATACCTTGGAGGATTTGGTGGCAGAGGACAGCGCTCTTGTCAGTGTCCCTATAATCTCAAACAACATTGTAGAAGTTAAGTAAGTTTATTCAGGTATACACAAATTCAGTTATACATAGATTATCATACATAGCAGCATATGTGTAGAAAACCTAGGATAACCCAAAAAAGTCAAGACAGAGTGACTTATTTCCATTGCTACACTTTATCACTGGCTGGTGCTACAGCATTTATTGACTTGTGAAGCTTCTTTGGACCCATGGTGACTTATTTCACAGTGACAATCATTGAACCAGCAATAAACACAACAAAAGTATTGTGAATGTTTGAAAGAGCACGCTGGGTAATGTTCTCTCAAGTGTAAACAACGCTAGACTGGCGTCCTGTCCGCCTCACCGCGCTTGCGCGGGGCAGGCGGACAGGTCTGGTACGGTTTGCTACACGAGTAAATGTTTGCTACACGAGAAAAATATTTTGCGAAAAAAGCTTTCGTTACATGATTTTTTCGTTATATGGAACTATCGTTAGTCGGGGTTCCACTGTATATTGATCCATATATGATCAATTATGATTGTAATCATTTCAGTTAACCTTGTTAGTTTATACTTTATATGAGCAATGTATTGTTTATACTATTAATGAAGTCAGTTATGTACTGGTGGTTCCTTAGTTAGGTCAAGGTTAATGTTGAAGTTAGCAGCAGGTAGCAGGCAATGTTTGTGTGCTCAGTTAGGTCAAGGTTAATGTTGAAGTTAACAGCAGGTAGCAGGCAATGTTTGTGTGCTCAGTTAGGTCAAGGTTAATGTCGAAGTTAGCAGCAGGAAGCAGGTAATGTTTGTGTCCTCAGTTAGGTCAAGGTTAATGTTGAAGTTAACAGCAGGTAGAAGGTAATGTTTGTGTGTTCAGTTAGGTCAAGGTTAATGTTGAAGTTAGCAGCAGGTAGCAGGTAATGTTTGTGTGTTCAGTTAGGTCAAAGTTAATGTTGAAGTTAACAGCAGGTAGCAGGTAATATTTGTGTGTTCAGTTAGGTCAAGGTTTGTTTAGTTGCTTGTTAGTTAATAAGTTGTTACTAAAGTTTGGTATATTAGTATGAGTATCCTGTAGATTGTACCAAGTGTAATGTTAGTCCTCAGCTTATTTGTTGACAAATTAGCAAATATATAGTCACCATATTTATGAGTGAAATATGTAATTACAACATAAAAATTTAACAGGATAGTAGATAGTAATGGCTTCCCACTTTTGATCTGTCGTGCAGTTGTGAACGACTGTTTCCTGGTAGTGTATACATGTATACATGTATATTATGTCTTGATTAAGACAGCTTTCACTAAGTATAATACAAGAAATGGTTGAAGATAGAGAATCTAGAAGTACCAGGAGGTTATCATAGTACATACTCAGGTATCTAATGTTGTGGTTGAAAGCTGATATATTCCTGGTTATCATAGTACTTACTCAGGTATCTAATGTTGTAGTTGAAAACTGATATATTCCTGGCATTGTTGAGGACAGTTTATGCTTGGTCTGGTGTGTAGTGTAAGTATTGACTGGGATATTGCTGACCAAGGAGATTTAGATCAGGGTCAGTGTCAGCATTGATGAAGTATGAGGTGGAGAGTGTGAAGGTAGTGGATGAGCAGCAAACATTATGAGGTGGAGAGTGTGAAGGTAGTGGATGAGCAGCAAACATTATGAGGTGGAGTGTGTGAAGGTAGTGGATGAGCAGCAAACATTTACAAATTAGCGTATTTGATAGGAGTGAATGGAGGCATATGGTTTTTAATACTTGACGTGCTGTTGGAGTGTGAGCAAAGTAACATTTATGAAGGGATTCAGGGAAACCGGCAGGCCGGACTTGAGTCCTGGAGATGGGAAGTACAGTGCCGGCACTCTGAAGGAGGGGTGTTAATGTTGCAGTTTTATAACTGTAGTGTAAAGCACCCTTCTGGCAAGACAGTGATGGAGTGAATGATGATGAAAGTTTTTCTTTTTCGGGCCACCCTGCCTTGGTGGGAATCGGCCGATGTGTTAATAAAAATAAAATTAGTACAATATACTTAGTTTGTTTATATATATAAATGAAACAACAGTGATCAGTGGTAATGTGACTTATAAGGCTAAGTAAAAACTCTGAGATAATATAAACAATGTCATTATGTACCAGCTAAGATAAACTAGTAAAATTAACAATGTCATTATATAAAAGCTAAGATAAACTAGTAATATAAACAATGTCATTATGTACCAGCTAAGATAAACCAGTAATATAAACAATGTCATTATATACAAGCTAAGATAAACCAGTAATATAAACAATGTCATTATATACAAGGTAAGATAAACCAGTAATATAAACAATGTCATTATGTACAAGCTAAGATAAACCAGTAATATAAACAATGTCATTATGTACAAGCTAAGATAAACCAGTAATATAAACAATGTCATTATGTACAAGCTAAGATAAACCAGTAATATAAACAATGTCATTATGTATGAGCTAAGATAAACTAGTAATATAAACAAATGTCATTATGTACGAGCTAAGATAAACTAGTAATATAAACAATGTCATTATGTACAAGCTAAGATAAACCAGTAATATAAACAATGTCATTATGTACCAGCTAAGATAAACCAGTAATATAAACAATGTCATTATATACAAGCTAAGATAAACCAGTAATATAAACAATGCCATTATGTACCAGCTAAGATAAACCAGTAATATAAACAATGTCATTATGTACCAGCTAAGATAAACCAGTAATATAAACAATGTCATTATGTACAAGCTAAGATGATAGACAATGAACTAGTACAGGTATCCCTCAACATTCGCGAAGGTTAGGGGATCAAGAGCCTCGTGAATGTTGAAAAATCGCGAATGTTTGGTGCCCCAATATATTGTAGGGAAATATAATACAATACTGCTTCCATAATCTATTGAACCATGAACAATCATAAAACACATATAAACATCGTAAAATAATGTACTATATACATGTTATTTTGACATGAGCTGGCTGTGGAGGGAGGCCTGTAATAGTATAATTATACAATAGTATTTTATAGTGTTGTTAAATAGTATAATTATACAATAGTATTTTATAGTGTTGCGAAGTGTCATGGGGAATCAAGTTACTGACACACTGCTTCTTCTCCCTCTGCTGTAGCTCCGCCCACTTTGTAATGATGCCAAATGTTGAATTAAATATGTATACATTAGAAAAAAAATGAAACTCCAACTTCATAACTTTATTTTAATTTGCATAACTCATCTATTACAGAAAACAATAAAAAAGTAAAATACACATACGAGTTAAGCTTACAGAAAAATACATTAAATTCACCATCTAACATTGTTACGAAGTGGGAGGAGCTATTGTAGGGAGGAGAGGCTAGCAGTAAGTCAGTGTCTGGTGAGTTGTCATAGGTGGTGGATGTTAGCCTTAGTGCTAATAAAATGTTGTGTAATTACACTATTATTAGTAATAAAGATTTTCTATCTATTACATTTATTCCAAATTGATATCAGAAACATGATAAATACCCTAGAACTGTAATAAAGATGCTGAAATGAATAATATATGCCATATTATATGAGGGGTAAGAGAGCAGGCAGACCGCCACCATAAGAGATGTTTACATCAGGGTAAACATGCCTAAATCACTCTTGTTATAAGAACAAATGCAAAAATAGCATTTATTGTTTTTAGAATAATAATAATTTATAATACAGTGGACCCTCGGTTAACGAATACCCCGGAAATCGTGCAATTATGTAAGTATAATTTTGTAAGTTCTTGTGGAAGTGTATTTTTGGGGGTCTGAAATAGACTAACCTACGTGAAATTTTTCCTAAAGGGAGTAAATTCGTTCGGTAATGGCACTTGAGCAGACTTCAGGAGTGAAGTTTTTACGAAACTCGGGGGTCCACTGTAATTGATCTGGAGCACTTTAAATGTTATCAGTATTTGGTAGCTGACATTTAGAGCACTCCACAGCAATTATTATTAATTATTATTATTATTTCCCTACAATATATTGTAAGAAAATAATAATATTAATATTAATAATAATAAATAATAATAATAATTAATAATAATTGCTGTGGAGTGCTCTAAATGTCAGCTACCCGGGAATTCGGGAATGTGTGAAGCCCGTGAAAGTGGAAAACGTGAATGTTGAGGGATACCTGTAATCTGGATATTAAATGGCAAGAGGATTTATCTGTAATAAAAAAGACAGTACGTAATTAAGTCAGTAAGAAGTAAGAGATAACATGACAAGATCAATATTAACTGTACCTGACAATAATTAAGTCACTAACAACTCGGGTAGTGATAAGAGCAGGTATTACAGAGGTAGTAAGAGAGTATTATTGAAGAAGATGGTGGTATAGTGGGGAACTTACCTGGTGGGTTGTATGCCAACACTGCCCCAGTTGAGTGAGCGCCGGCGACCGCCGGGTGAGGAAGTACTTCAGGTAGCGGCGAGTGCGCCGGACCGAGGCTTGGTTGCAGGTGGTTGTGTAGCTCGGCCAGGTTGTCAGGCGGTGCCTGCCTCGACCGGTGACTGTTGATGACGCTCAGCGCTGCAGACTGGACCATACGGTTGGATATTTTCACGTCTGTGAGAATTATTATTAATAATTATAATTATTGTTATATGCATTGGGAAGTTTTAAACCCAAACAGGCAACTTAGGGTTCAATGGGCAGAAATCAGGTTTGATGCAAGGAAATGGCGAGGATAGTGCCTTCTTTGGGTGTGATGCCCTTAACGGGTATCCAGGCACTGCCATACACCCTTCATGGACATACATACAGGCACCGCCATACACTCTTTATGGGCATCCAGGCATTGCCGTACATCCTTCAAGGGCATCCAGGCACCACTGCACACCCTTCACAGGCATCCAGGTATCACTGTACACCCTTCACGGGCATCCAGGCATTGCCATACACCCTTCACAGGCATCCAGACACCGCCGTACACCCTTAACGGGCATCCAGACACCGCCATAAACTCTTTATGGGCATCCAGGCATTGCCGTACAGCCTTCAAGGGCATCCAGGCACCAATGTACACCCTTCACAGGCATCCAGGCATCACTTAACACTCTTTATGGGCATCTAGGTACCACCATATACCCTTCACAGGCATCCAGGCATCACCGTACACTCTTCATGGGCATCCAAGCATCACCGTACACTCTTCATGGGCATCCAGGCACCACTGTACACCCTTCACAGGCATCCAGGCTTCACTGTATACCCTTCATGGGTATCCAGGCATCCCTGTACACCCTTTATGGGCATCCAGGCACCACTGTACACCCTTCATGGGCATTCAAAAATCCCCATACACCCTTCATGGGCATCTGGGTACCACCATATACCGTTCACAGGAATCCAGGCATCACCATATACTCTTCACGGGCATCTAGGTACTGTCATACACCTTTCATGGGAAGTGATCACAAAGTACCTTCCATTGCTGGCACCATGAAGTTATTAAAATGTTAGGGTGGTGGCGCCACCTACCTGAGATGACGCAGAACTCGTCGTCGCCGCACTCCCAGGCGTCGTTGACCGACTCCTGGTAGTCCAGGAAACTGTCGCTTGCTTCAACCTTCTTGACGGCACTCTCCTTGCGAGGACTCGACCTGTTTGCCAAACCAACCCAACAATCTTAATAAATATCTACCTATGTATACTTATAATCAATTATTATTATTATTATGATTATTATTATTATTAGTGTTATTATTATTATAATCAGGGGAATAATAAGACCAGATTATCACCGTAAGCAGTCCAAGACTGTTCAACCTACTACCAGCAGGCTAGTCAACCTACTACCAGCAGGCTAGTCAACCTACTACCAGCAGGCTAGTCAACCTACTACCAGCAGGCTAGTCAACCTACTACCAGCAGGCTAGTCAACCTACTACAGCAGGCTAGTCAACCTACTACCAGCAGGCTAGTCAACCTACTACCAGCAGGCTAGTCAACCTACTACCAGCAGGCTAGTCAACCTACTACCAGCAGGCTAGTCAACCTACTACCAGCAGGCTAGTCAACCTACTACCAGCAGGCTAGTCAACCTACTACCAGCAGGCTAGTCAACCTACTACCAGCAGGCTAGTCAACCTACTACCAGCAGGCTAGTCAACCTACTACCAGCAGGCTAGTCAACCTACTACCAGCAGGCTAGTCAACCTACTACCAGCAGGCTAGTCAACCTACTACCAGCAGGCTAGTCAACCTACTACCAGCAGGCTAGTCAACCTACTACCAGCAGGCTAGTCAACCTACTACCAGCAGGCTAGTCAACCTACTACCAGCAGGCTAGTCAACCTACTACCAGCAGGCTAGTCAACCTACTACCAGCAGGCTAGTCAACCTACTACCAGCAGGCTAGTCAACCTACTACCAGCAGGCTAGTCAACCTACTACCAGCAGGCTAGTCAACCTACTACCAGCAGGCTAGTCAACCTACTACCAGCAGGCTAGTCAACCTACTACCAGCAGGCTAGTCAACCTACTACCAGCAGGCTAGCGTCAACCTACTACCAGCAGGCTAGTCAGCCTACTACCAGCAGGCTAGTCAACCTACTACCAGCAGGCTAGTCAACCTACTACCAGCAGGCTAGTCAACCTACTACCAGCAGGCTAGTCAACCTACTACCAGCAGGCTAGTCAACCTACTACCAGCAGGCTAGTCAACCTACTACCAGCAGGCTAGTCAACCTACTACCAGCAGGCTAGTCAACCTACTACCAGCAGGCTAGTCAACCTACTACCAGCAGGCTAGTCAACCTACTACCAGCAGGCTAGTCAACCTACTACCAGCAGGCTAGTCAACCTACTACCAGCAGGCTAGTCAACCTACTACCAGCAGGCTAGTCAACCTACTACCAGCAGGCTAGTCAACCTACTACCAGCAGGCTAGTCAACCTACTACCAGCAGGCTAGTCAACCTACTATCAGCAGGCTAGTCAACCTACTACCAGCAGGCTAGTCAACCTACTACCAGCAGGCTAGTCAACCTACTACCAGCAGGCTAGTCAACCTACTACCAGCAGGCTAGTCAACCTACTACCAGCAGGCTAGTCAACCTACTACCAGCAAGCTAGTCAACCTACTATCAGCAGGCTAGTCAACCTACTACCAGCAAGCTAGTCAACCTACTACCAGCAGGCTAGTCAACCTACTACCAGCAAGCTAGTCAACCTACTACCAGTAGGCTAGTCAACCTACTACCAGCAGGCTAGTCAACCTACTACCAGCAGGCTAGTCAACCTACTATCAGCAGGCTAGTCAACCTACTACCAGTAGGCTAGTCAACCTACTACCAGCAGGCTAGTCAACCTACTACCAGCAGGCTAGTCAACCTACTACCAGCAGGCTAGTCAACCTACTACCAGCAAGCTAGTCAACCTACTACCAGTAGGCTAGTCAACCTACTACCAGCAGGCTAGTCAACCTACTACCAGCAGGCTAGTCAACCTACTATCAGCAGGCTAGTCAACCTACTACCAGTAGGCTAGTCAACCTACTACCAGCAGGCTAGTCAACCTACTACCAGCAGGCTAGTCACCCTACTACCAGCAAGCTAGTCAACCTACTACCAGCAGGCTAGTCAACCTACTACCAGCAGGCTAGTCAACCTACTACCAGCAGGCTAGTCAACCTACTACCAGCAGGCTAGTCAACCTACTACCAGCAAGCTAGTCAACCTACTACCAGTAGGCTAGTCAACCTACAACGTGCAACATGACATAATAATATTAATAATAATAATATTTTTATTTACTACAAGTACATGTAGAAGTATACAGACCATAGCTGACATCAATGACATAATACTACGTATATAGAAAGCCCCTTGTTATGCTGAGCATTTCCCGCAAATTAGATCAGTTTTATCCCAGGATGTGACCCACACCAGTCCACTAACACCCAAGTACCCATTTTACTGATGGGTGAACATAGACAACCGGTTTATGAAAACACATCCAATGTTTCCACCCTCACTGGGAATTGAGCCCGGACCCTCACCGTGTGAAGCAAGAGCTTAAGCCACCAGGCCACAGTGAATATCCAGTACTAGCCACTACAAAGTACCCAGTACTAGCCACTACAAAGAAGTACACAGTACTAGCCACTACAAAGAAGTACCCAATACTAGCCACTACAAAGAAGTACCCAGTACTAGCCACTACAAAGAAGTACCCAGTACTAGCCACTACAAAGTACCCAGTACTAGCCACTACAAAGTACCCAGTACTAGCCACTACAAAGTACCCAGTACTAGCCACTACAAAGTATCCAGTACTAGCCACTACAAAGTACCCAGTACTAGCCACTACAAAGAAGTACCCAGTACTAGCCACTACAAAGAAGTACCCAGTACTAGCCACTACAAAGTACCCAGTACTAGCCACTACAAAGAAGTACCCAGTACTAGCCACTACAAAGAAGTACCCAGTACTAGCCACTACAAAGAAGTACCCAGTACTAGCCACTACAAAGAAGTACCCAGTACTAGCCACTACAAAGAAGTACCCAGTACTAGCCACTACAAAGAAGTACCCAGTACTAGCCACTACAAAGAAGTACCCAGTACTAGCCACTACAAAGAAGTACCCAGTACTAGCCACTAGACAAAGAACTAGCAGGAAAGTACTAGGTCTTACCTGGGAGAACGAGTTATGGGAGGATGCATAGCACCATACACAGCTCGCATGCTGTAACAAGAAAAGAACATGTCACCACATTGTTCAATTTTCAACAGTGGGCGTGTCTGACATGTACAATGACACCACTACTGTCTACCACTGTGTAGTGTTACTGACACCACTACTGTCTATCACTGTGTAGTGTTACTGACACCACTACTGTCTACCACTGTGTAGTGATATTGACACCACTACTGTCTATCACTGTGTAGTGTTACTGACACCACTACTGTCTATCACTGTGTAGTGTTACTGACACCACTACTGTCTACCACTGTGTAGTGTTACTGACACCACTACTGTCTACCACTGTGTAGTGATATTGACACCACTACTGTCTACCACTGTGTAGTGTTACTGACACCACTACTGTCTACCACTGTGTAGTGTTACTGACACCACTACTGTCTACCACTGTGTAGTGTTACTGACACCACTACTGTCTACCACTGTGTAGTGTTACTGACACCACTACTGTCTACCACTGTGTAGTGTTACTGACACCACTACTGTCTACCACTGTGTAGTGTTACTGACACCACTACTGTCTACCACTGTGTAGTGATATTGACACCACTACTGTCTACCACTGTGTAGTGTTACTGACACCACTACTGTCTACCACTGTGTAGTGTTACTGACACCACTACTGTCTACCACTGTGTAGTGTTACTGACACAACTACTGTCTACCACTGTGTAGTGTTACTGACACCACTACTGTCTATCACTGTGTAGTGTTACTGACACCACTACTGTCTACCACTGTGTAGTGTTACTGACACCACTACTGTCTACCACTGTGTAGTGTTACTGACACCACTACTGTCTACCACTGTGTAGTGTTACTGACACAACTACTGTCTACCACTGTGTAGTGTTACTGACACCACTACTGTCTATCACTGTGTAGTGTTACTGACACCACTACTGTCTATCACTGTGTAGTGTTACTGACACCACTACTGTCTACCACTGTGTAGTGTTACTGACACCACTACTGTCTATCACTGTGTAGTGTTACTGGTACACTGACACCACTACTGTCTATCACTGTGTAGTGTTACTGACACCACTACTGTCTACCACTGTGTAGTGTTACTGACACCACTACTGTCTATCACTGTGTAGTGTTACTGGTACACTGACACCACTACTGTCTATCACTGTGTAGTGTTACTGACACCACTACTGTCTACCACTGTGTAGTGTTACTGACACCACTACTGTCTACCACTGTGTAGTGTTACTGACACCACTACTGTCTATCACTTTGTAGTGTTACTGACACCACTACTGTCTACCACTGTGTAGTGTTACTGACACCACTACTGTCTATCACTGTGTAGTGTTACTGGTACACTGACACCACTACTGTCTATCACTGTGTAGTGTTACTGACACCACTACTGTCTACCACTGTGTAGTGTTACTGACACCACTACTGTCTACCACTGTGTAGTGTTACTGGTACACTGACACCACTACTGTCTACCACTGTGTAGTGTTACTGGTACACTGACACCACTACTGTCTACCACTGTGTAGTGTAACTGGTACACTGACACCACTACTGTCTACCACTGTGTAGTGTTACTGGTACACTGACACCACTACTGTCTACCACTGTGTAGTGTAACTGGTACACCGACACCACTACTGTCTACCACTGTGTAGTGTAACTGGTACACTGACACCACTACTGTCTACCACTGTGTAGTGTTACTGGTACACTGACACCACTACTGTCTACCACTGTGTAGTGTTACTGGTACACTGACACCACTACTGTCTACCACTGTGTAGTGTAACTGGTACACTGACACCACTACTGTCTACCACTGTGTAGTGTTACTGGTACACTGACACCACTACTGTCTACCACTGTGTAGTGTAACTGGTACACCGACACCACTACTGTCTACCACTGTGTAGTGTAACTGGTACACTGACACCACTACTGTCTACCACTGTGTAGTGTAACTGGTACACTGACACCACTACTGTCTACCACTGTGTAGTGTTACTGACACCACTACTGTCTACCACTGTGTAGTGTAACTGGTACACTGACACCACTACTGTCTACCACTGTGTAGTGTAACTGGTACACTGACACCACTACTGTCTACCACTGTGTAGTGTTACTGGTACACTGACACCACTACTGTCTACCACTGTGTAGTGTTACTGGTACACTGACACCACTACTGTCTACCACTGTGTAGTGTTACTGACACCACTACTGTCTACCACTGTGTAGTGTTACTGGTACACTGACACCACTACTGTCTACCACTGTGTAGTGTTACTGGTACACTGACACCACTACTGTCTACCACTGTGTAGTGTTACTGACACCACTACTGTCTACCACTGTGTAGTGTTACTGACACCACTACTGTCTACCACTGTGTAGTGTTACTGACACAACTACTGTCTACCACTGTGTAGTGTTACTGACACCACTACTGTCTACCACTGTGTAGTGTTACTGACACCACTACTGTCTACCACTGTGTAGTGTTACTGACAACTACTGTCTACCACTGTGTAGTGTTACTGACACAACTACTGTCTACCACTGTGTAGTGTTACTGACACAACTACTGTCTACCACTGTGTAGTGTTACTGACACCACTACTGTCTACCACTGTGTAGTGTTACTGACACCACTACTGTCTACCACTGTGTAGTGTTACTGACACAACTACTGTCTACCACTGTGTAGTGTTACTGACACCACTACTGTCTACCACTGTGTAAAGTGTTATCCAGTGTACAGTAAACACTGGAACAGTAGCTTCCCTACGTGTTGAATTTCGCTTAATTACAGTCATATACACTTATAAGGAACTTATAAGTTACTTATAATAATGGTCTATACTGCTGAAAGATGGGTCAGTCCCTCAACCTTGAAGGACTGAAGTTTGAGTTGGTCAGTCCCTCAACCTTGAAGGACTGAAGTTTGAGGTGGTCAGTCCCTCAACCTTGTAGGACTGAAGTTTGAGGTGGTCAGTCCCTCAACCTTGAAGGACTGAAGTTTGAGGTGGTCAGTCCCTCAACCTTGTAGGACTGAAGTTTGAGGTGGTCAGTCCCTCAACCTTGAAGGACTGAAGTTTGAGGTGGTCAGTCCCTCAACCTTGAAGGACTGAGGACTGACCACCACAAACTCACTCAAGTGTTACACATATAAACAGATCAGGTTATTAGTGCTAGCTACAGTAAGTAGGTAGATAGGTAGGTAGAGTGTAAGGTACATTAAGCAGGTACATTACTGGGACCATTGAAGGCACTAGACCTGTACTCTCTGGTCCACAGACGAGAAAGATACATCATAATTTACATCTGGAAAATGCACACAGAAATCACTCTCAATGAAAGCAATTAGTGTCAGAGGACCAAGACTCTTCAACGACCTCCCATCATACATAAGACGGCTTACCAATAGACCCATGGCTATCTTCAAGACCCTTGGCAGTCTTCAAGACTCCTGACTGTCCTCAAGACATCTGGCCATCTTCAAGACCCCTGGCTGTCTTCAAGACCTCTGACTGTCTTCAAGACCCCTGACCTCAAGACCCGTGGCAGTCTTCAAGACACCTGTCTTCAAGACCCCTGACCTCAAGACCCGTGGCAGTCTTCAAGACACCTGTCAGTCTTCAAGACACCTGTCAGTCTTCAAGACACCTGTCTTCAAGACCCCTGGCAGTCTTCAAGACACCTGTCTTCAAGACCCCTGGCTGTCAAAACACCTGGTTGTCTTCAAGACCCCTGGCTGTCTTCAAGACCCTTGGTTGTCTTCAAGACCCCTGGTTGTCTTCAAGACCCCTGGCTGTCTTCAAGACTCCTGATTGTCTTCAAGACCCCTGGTTGTCTTCAAGACCCCTGGCTGTCTTCAAGACCCCTGGCTGTCTTCAAGACCCCTGGCTGTCTTCAAGACCCCTGGTTGTCTTCAAGACCCCTGGCTGTCTTCAAGACCAATAACAACAGTAATATTAATAACCAAAGTAACAGCAGTAATAACACCAACAGTATAATAACAGTAATGACAACAGTAATAATAACAGCAATAACAGTAATAACAGCAATGACAACAGTAATAACAGCAATGACAACAGTAATAACAGCAATGACAACAGTATAATAACAGTAATGACAACAGTATAATAATAATGACAACAGCAATAACAGTAATAACCAAAATAACAATAATAATGGCAGTAATGATACCAGCAATAACAATAACTAATAACAGTAATAGTAATAACAGAAACATAAATAAAACATTAAAAGAAACAGCAACTGAAACAGGAAAAAACAGCAACAGAAATGAGAAACAAACAGAAATAACGACAGTAATAACAAGCACCCACAACAGAAACAACAGCAACAGAAGCACCACAACAGAAATGGAAACAACAGAAACAGCAGCAACAGAAACACCCACAACAAAAATAACAGTAATAGAAATAACATTAATAGCAGCAACATAAATAACAGTAATAACAGCAACATATATAACATTAATAACAGAAATAACAGTAACAGGAATAACAGCAACAGGAATAACAGCAACAGGAATAACAGCAACAGAAATAACAGCAACAGGAATAACAGCAACAGGAATAACACCAACAGGAATAACAACATAACAGTAACATGAATAACAGCAACAGGAATAACAGTAATAACAGCAACAGAAATAACAGTAATAACATCAACAAAAATAACAGTAATAACATCAACAGAAATAAGTAATAACAGCAACAGAAATAACATCAACAGAAATAACAGTAATAACATCAACATAAATAACAGTAATAACAGAAACACCCACAACAGAAATAACAACAATATAATTACCAAAAGAAATAAAGAAATTGAAGCAACAAAAATACCAGCAACAGAAACAACAGGAGACTAACAGGAAGTTGATCACCCTCCTCCCCTCTTATATCCTCCCTTCCCTTGGATCAAGAACCCTCCACCAGCACCAAAACCCACCCTCCTCCACACCCACATCAACAGAAACAACGGTAAAGCCAACAACAGTAACCAGGAAGTGTTAGATGTTCTCCCGACCCTCCATCACATTTTCCTCCTCACTCCCCTTCCTTGGATCAAGAACCCTCCACCAGCAACAAAACCCACCTACCCTACAAAACCACATCAACAGAAACAACGGTAGAGACAACAACAGTAGATAAACAGGAAGTGTTGGCTGTCCTCCCGACCCTCCATCACATTTCCCTCCCTTCCTTCCTTCTTTCCCTCCATCTACCTTCCAGGGATGGACTTGCTGTTCTTCCTCCAGAAGTTCTTGCCATTGTGAGGGTCAACGGAAGTCATGTTAAGCCACAAATAACGGTAAAACAGCAGCAACAGGAGCCACTGTTTACATGGCTGCCATGTTGTCACTCTCACGTTCACAAGCGTAATAAATTTAACCTCCAGTGCTTTATTTACGTCCCATTACTTTATTTACATTTTATTACGACGCCAAATTTCATTATTTTAATTACAAAAATTACTTTTAGGCATAAATGGCTGAGGCAACTAGCGTTCAAAATTACAAAAAAAATATACAATTATTTTAATAATTATATTTATATTACTTAATAAAATTAAATATTTTTCTGCTTTTACTTGCCTCTAGTAATTACATTTTATTTTTTAGTATAGCACCAAACTTAATTAATATAATTTAAAACAAATTTAGACTACGATTATAGGTTAGTTTGATATCTATATTATGCAGCCCATACCCATGGTGTGGGCGGTAGTCACCCCATACCCATGGTGTGGGCGGTAGTCACCCCATACACATGTTGTGGGCGGTAGTCACCCCATACCCATGGTGTGGGCGGTAGTCACCCCATACCCATGGTGTGGGCGGTAGTCACCCCATACCCATGGTGTGGGCGGTAGTCACCCATACCCATGGTGTGGGCGGTAGTCACCCCATACCCATGGCGTGGGCGGTAGTCACCCCATACCCATGGTGTGGGCGGTAGTCACCCATACCCATGGTGTGGGCGGTAGTCACCCCATACCCATGGTGTGGGCGGTAGTCACCCCATACCCATGGTGTGGGCGGTAGTCACCCCATACCCATGGTGTGGGCGGTAGTACCACCCATGTGTGCGTATCACCATACCCATGGTGTGGGCGGTAGTCACCCATACCCATGGTATGGGCGGTGAGTCACCACATACCCATGGTGTGGCCGGTAGTCACCCCATACCCATGGTGTGGGCGGTAGTCACCCCATACCCATGGTGTGGGCGTTAGTCACCCCATACCCATTATGTGGGCGGTAGTCACCCCATACCCATGGTGTGGGCGGTAGTCACCCCATACCCATGGTGTTGGCGGTAGTCACCCCATACCCATGGTGTGGGCGGTAGTCACCCCATACCCATGGTGTGGGCGGTAGTCACCCCATACCCATGGTGTGGGCGGTAGTCACCCCATACCCATTATGTGGGCGGTAGTCACCCCATACCCATGGTGTGGGCGGTAGTCACCCCATACCCATGGTGTGGGCGGTAGTCACCCCATACCCATGGCGTGGGCGGTAGTCACCCCATACCCATGGTGTGGGTGGTAGTCACCCCATACCCATGGTGTGGGCGGTAGTCAAAAGATTACAGAGGTACATAATGGGTCCAGGGACTGGACCCCAAAGTTTTGATAGCTGAGCAAGTTACAAAGGTAATGAACTCACAAGTTACAAAGGTAATGAACTCACAAGTTACAAAGGTAATGAACTCACAAGTTACAAAGGTAATGAACTCACAAGTTACAAAGGTAATGAACTCACAAGTTACAAAGGTAATGAACTCACAAGTTACAAAGGTAATGAACTCACAAGTTACAAGGTAATGAACTCACAAGTTACAAAGGTAATGAACTCACAAGTTACAAAGGTAATGAACTACAAGTTACAAAGGTAATGAACTAACAAGTTAAAAGGTAATGAACTAACAAGTTACAAAGGTAATGAACTAACAAGTTACAAAGGTAATGAACTAACAAGTTACAAAGGAAATGAACTAACAAGTTACAAAGGTAATGAACTAACAAGTTACAAAGGTAATGAACTAACAAGTTACAAAGGAAATGAACTCACAAGTTACAAAGGTAATGAACTCACAAGTTACAAAGGTAATGAACTCACAAGTTACAAAGGTAATGAACTAACAAGTTACAAAGGTAATGAACTAACAAGTTACAAAGGTAATGAACTAACAAGTTACAAAGGTAATGAACTAACAAGTTACAAAGGAAATGAACTCACAAGTTACAAAGGTAATGAACTCACAAGTTACAAAGGTAATGAACTCACAAGTTACAAAGGTAATGAACTAACAAGTTACAAATGTAATGAACTAACAAGTTACAAAGGTAATGAACTCACAAGTTACAAAGGTAATGAACTAACAAGTTACAAGTTACAAAGGTAATGAACTAACAAGTTACAAAGGTAATGAACTAACAAGTTACAAATGTAATGAACTCACAAGTTACAAAGGTAATGAACTCACAAGTTACAAAGGTAATGAACTAACAAGTTACAAAGGTAATGAACTAACAAGTTACAAAGGTAATGAACTAACAAGTTACAAAGGTAATGAACTAACAAGTTACAAAGGTAATGAACTAACAAGTTACAAAGGTAATGAACTAACAAGTTACAAAGGTAATGAACTAACAAGTTACAAAGGAAATGAACTCACAAGTTACAAAGGTAATGAACTCACAAGTTACAAAGGTAATGAACTCACAAGTTACAAAGGTAATGAACTAACAAGTTACAAATGTAATGAACTAACAAGTTACAAAGGTAATGAACTCACAAGTTACAAAGGTAATGAACTAACAAGTTACAAGTTACAAAGGTAATGAACTAACAAGTTACAAAGGTAATGAACTAACAAGTTACAAATGTAATGAACTCACAAGTTACAAAGGTAATGAACTCACAAGTTACAAAGGTAATGAACTAACAAGTTACAAAGGTAATGAACTAACAAGTTACAAAGGTAATGAACTAACAAGTTACAAAGGTAATGAACTAACAAGTTACAAAGGTAATGAACTAACAAGTTACAAAGGTAATGAACTAACAAGTTACAAAGGTAATGAACTCACAAGTTACAAAGGTAATGAACTAACAAGTTACAAAGGTAATGAACTAACAAGTTACAAAGGTAATGAACTAACAAGTTACAAAGGTAATGAACTAACAAGTTACAAAGGTAATGAACTAACAAGTTACAAAGGTAATGAACTAACAAGTTACAAAGGTAATGAACTAACAAGTTACAAAGGTAATGAACTAACAAGTTACAAAGGTAATGAACTAACAAGTTACAAAAATAATGAACTAACAAGTTACAAAGGTAATGAACTAACAAGTTACAAAGGTAATGAACTAACAAGTTACAATGGTAATAAACTCACAAGTTACAAAGGTAATGAACTCACAAGTTACAAAGGTAATGAACTAACAAGTTACAAAGGTAATGAACTAACAAGTTTCAAAGGTAATGAACTCACAAGTTACAAAGGTAATGAACTCACAAGTTACAAAGGTAATGAACTCACAAGTTACAAAGGTAATGAACTCACAAGTTACAAAGGTAATGAACTCACAAGTTACAAAGGTAATGAACTAACAAGTTACAAAGGTAATGAACTCACAAGTTACAAAGGTAATGAACTCACAAGTTACAAAGGTAATGAACTAACAAGTTACAAAGGTAATGAACTAACAAGTTTCAAAGGTAATGAACTCACAAGTTACAAAGGTAATGAACTCACAAGTTACAAAGGTAATGAACTCACAAGTTACAAAGGTAATGAACTCACAAGTTACAAAGGTAATGAACTCACAAGTTACAAAGGTAATGAACTAACAAGTTACAAAGGTAATGAACTCACAAGTTACAAAGGTAATGAACTCACAAGTTACAAAGGTAATGAACTAACAAGTTACAAAGGTAATGAACTAACAAGTTACAAAGGTAATGAACTAACAAGTTACAAAGGTAATGAACTAACAAGTTCAAAAATACCCTAAATTATAATTAATCTCTTATTATAAATATATTATTTATTATATATGTCGTGCCTAATAGGTAAAACTTGCGATTTTGGCTTAAATAGCAACGCTCTTCTTGCCGAATAAGGCAAGCGAAAATTTATGTATGCAATAATTTCGTAAGAATCATTCTGAACCTAAGGAAAAAAAATATATTTCTTTGTGTTTGTTTATTATTAAATTATTAGAGAAAATTTTTGAAAGGATAATTGACCAATTTTACCTATTCGGCACCACATATTTATGTTATAAGATTAATTGATTTAGAAAGAGAGATGAGCGAACACTAAGACGTAGTTATTATAAGTGCCCCGGTGGCCTGGTGGCTAGAGCTTCACACACGGAGGGCCCGGGTTCGATTCCTAAACCAAAGATATTAACAAGCAAACGACATCCCCCACCCATCTATTTGCAGGGTGAAAACATTAGCTACGTTAAAACTTACAGATATCTTGGTGTAGATGTACCCTTTACCAAATCTACTATACCACAACTAAATAAAAAATGCAATGATAGACTAAATGCTCTTAAAGCTGTTGCTGGATACAACCCCAACTATGGTGCTAATGTGAGAATGATGTACATAGCCTATATTAGGTCCTTAATTGATTATGCTGCTCCCATGTTGATATTAGCTCGAGAAAGTTCTCTCCGACCCTTGGAGTTAATGCAAAATGAAGCTCTCAGAATTATTCTTGGCTGTCCCAAATCTACAAAGGTTCTTAATATGAGGAAGGAGCTTGGTATTACTAGTATCAGTGATAGGATTATTGAGATTAACACTGTACTTGGTATTAGATTGTTAAGAAATGAACCAGACACTGTCACAATGAATCTTACTAAATGTCTAGAAGTAAATACTCACAGATCTAAATGGATTGTAAAAACATGCAATTACATTAAGTTTTACAACCTGCATGAATTGTATCACTGTAGGTAACAAGAGCATTTCACCCCTCCATGGAAGATGTGTTCATTTAATATCACATACCTGCAAGCCCCTCCCAAGAAGCTCATTGCTAGTAATCCCTTCCTTAAATCACTTGTTAAAGCAACTACTCAAGAAGAAATTTCTCGCCTAGCTGGTAGTAATAAGT
>WNWK01011712.1:45000-63203 GCA_009830355.1 Cherax destructor | reverse complement strand
GCAGGGAAAAAAAAGTTTTATTCCATTTCCCCCATGGATATAAAAGGGAAAAGCAATAAGAAAAGAACTATTAAGATAAAATCAAAGAAAACTCAGATGAGTTTTATACAATAAACGATGTCATGTTTGCGTAGTGTGACCTAAGTGTAAGTAGAGTAGCAAGACGTACCTGAAATCTTGCATGTTTATGAGACAGAAAAAAAGACACCAGCAATCCTACCATCATGTAAAACAGTTTCAGGTTTCTGTTTCACAGTCACCTGGCAGGATGGTAGTACCTCCTGAGTGGTTGCTGTCTACCAACCTACTACCTACTATATATAGTATATATATGCAATTTTCGCGAACAAGCGATACAGGATGCAAAACAACCACGGTGGGAGTAGAATGATAGCTCTAGGCCTTTCGAGTTGCAATCACACATCAAATTGCAAGTACGTTCCCAAAGGACCGTCTTCACTCGAGTGAGTGAGTGAGGGGGGGAGAGAAAAGGGTACAGGATGTGCCCCAGGCACAACAGTGCCCACTGCCAATTAGGTTTTTGAAAAACCCTGTTTTACGAGGGTCCCTCAAATTTTTAAACCCCCTTTTTTAATTTATTTTTTTAAAATTACCATTTCCTCGTCACTTTAAGTGGACACGCTGTCCCATGGGAGGCTACCCCATAAGTGCCAGTGACTTCTATATCACTGACAACATATTTATGTATGTAAACTTATTGATATTATAGTGGAATTTGACTGATTTTTTTATTATTGCCACGTTAATTTCGTTTAAGCTATTACATTATCAATGTTTGTGGGATTTTTCTAATGCAATAATATTCATCCTTCTGGCTGTGGGCACTGTTGTGCCTGGGGGCACTTCCTGTACCCTTCTCTCTTCCTCCTTCACTCACTCGAGTGAAGACGGTCCTTTGGGAACGTACTTGCTTGGACATCCTCCTTTTTTCTGCAATTTTGCAAGCTCCTGATGATGTGTTCATTGTAACACGAAAGGCCTAGAGCTATCATTCTACTCCTCCCGTGGATGTTTTGATATGTATAATAATATATAATATATATATATATATATATATATATATATATATATATATATATATAATATAATGTGCCGATTAGGTAAAACTGGTCAATTAGCAAGAACTCATCTAAAATTAAGTCCTTTCTAAAATTTTCTCTTATACGTTTAAAGATATATATTTTTCATTTATGTTAATGTAAGAATTTATAATTTTGTACCAAGAGAAACTTTGAAAACCTACCTTACCTTATTACAACAAGCGCAATTTAATTTAGCCTAACCCAACTAAATATATTTTAGATACGTTAACATTAATTTAATAATAAACAAACACAATGAAATATATTTTTTTCGTTATGTTCAGAATGATTTTGGCGATTTTATTGCATACACAAATTTTCGCTTGACTTATATGGCAAGGTGAGCGTTGCTATTAAGGCCAAAATAGCAAGTTTTACCTAATCGGCACGACATATATATATATATATATATATATATATATATATATATATATATATATATATATATATATATATATATATATATATATATATATATATATATATATATATATATATATATATATATATATATATATATCTTAACCTAGAGGGCACTGTCATCATCCAATCATCACACCTCAACAGACAGCGAGAATACTGTCGCCAGTCATATATCAACATGCAGAGTTCGGTTTTCAATTATACCTCAACACACAGGGTGTTGTCAAAGTCACACCTTAACAGAGTTCTGTCACCAGTTATACGTCATCAACCAGGGTAAAGTCTACGTGGTAGACATTACCTATTTTAGGTTTTTGAATATGGTTTTTTTTTTCTGCACCACCTGCATAGGGCCGGTATATCTTTCCTTTAATTAAGGTGTAACAAGCTACAGATTTCTGGACCAACACTTTCTCCTTATTAAATTAACGAGGTTTTGATGCTTGAGATACTTCTGTTGTCCTTCATAGCATCTTCTAAGCATCCTCAATTAAGCACTTGTTTGAAGGTCCCTTGCGTTATGGCGAGAGTGAGCTATTGATAAGATAATAATTCAAGTGGACTATATCCTGTTGTGAAGATGCAACAGCAATAACAGACCCTCAAAGAATATTTGATAAGGCTGATTCCTCCTTATGGAAATATAAAGAAATAGAAAAATCAGTGATAACACAATAAGATAATTTTATGCAATACTTGTATAGAATATAAAACACTTAAAAATGAAGATAATCCTACCTGAAGTAAATAATGAAAAACGAAACAAATAATTACAGTGAATCGAAACTAACATGTATACAATGATTAAATAAATAAAAGAGCAGATAGGTGGAAGTCCACAGTGCCGATGTTCTAGGCACGTATCTCCAGTCTCTTGGGTTTTGGAACGCTGAACCGACGTTTATGTAGTGTGGTAAGTGATGATCGTGACTGTTGTGACTCCTAAAACAGAGTGACACCATCAAATGCAGAGATTCTGTAGAACTGAGATACTGTGATCCTCTGACAATCCGTCCGAAGCAGTATAGTCGCCAGTCGTGAACCACATTGAAATTTTGGTGTGTTAGCAACTGTAGAAAGGCTGTATGATGATGCCAGTGTATCAGCCACCAGCAGAAGAGGTACTGTAGAGTTCCTTTAAATCTACCAAGTTTCACTCACAGGAGAAGTAAAGATGCCAGTTTACGTCTCTGATCTAAGCTAATCTTGCTGCCCTTCTCGTCTCGCCTGTGTCGGATGACCCGAGCCGGCAATCAAGGCTACAAAAAAGAAACAGAAAATTACAAACCAGACATGATAGGCATACGACCTTTAAAAGAAATGGTGAAGACAAAGACTTACGTTACTCTACATAAGTCAAATCAGGTCCGGTTGAATCAACAGAATATGAACATAAAGAGAGAAGCTCCTGTTTAAACTAAATAAAACGCAACAAAATAAATGACTAAACAGGAGTGAATCATAAAATTACAGACTTGATGGGAACCGAAAGTCAAGTGACTAATCTAGTCGCAGGGTCTCACGTCAGCTCTCACCAGGTGGAAAAAGGGGAGGGGAGGGCAGTAGCAGAAACAATGCACACACCTTTCAGAACAAGCATTCTGCCAATCACACTATCACCACCATTCATTCATACTTCTACTCCTATCTAATGAACTTTTCCCTCACACCTGCAGATACTTGCAGTTTCTCTCATGTTAAAGAGTAGCAGAATAAAAGATTCATCGTAGTCTGTAGCAAAATGCAGACAATAAATATGCATCACGGTTTTCAAAGTTTGGTGTAATCTTTCCATCATTCCTTGGGATTGAGGGTGATTGGCTGAATAAAGTGTCTGCTTAATGCTGAATAGGCTTAACATCTTTCTGAAAGATGTTAAGCAGATTCAGTAAATTGGTACCTTGATCACTTTGAATAGTCCAAAAATTCCTTTTTGGGACATGAATCTAATGAGGGCTTTTAAAATTGTCTTAGTGTTAATACTATGCATTGGCACTGTCTCAGGATATCTGGTGGTTTTTATCGAGAATTGTATAGATATATTGGTTACCTGAGTCGGTCTTAGGTAAAAGCCCCACACAATCTTTAATCAGGTCCGCAGGTTTGATGTAGTGTTCGGATTTTCCCATTTGCAGACATTCACGGCAGAACCTGACGTAACTCCGGATATCTTGTTTCAAATCTGCTCAATTAGGATGTTTACTAATACTATAAAGGTTTTTGTCACACCCAAATATCCCCCAATAAATAAATTATGGGTAACCCTCAAAACCTCGGATATAAACGTTTTGGATGCAGCTAACCTATCTGATGTGGATATACCCCTCACCAGTCGATTTAGTCAATAACAATTAATTTGTATGATAAAAATTAGTAATATGCACAGCGTCGGCTTCAGAAGACTGACTTTATAGCAGAGGCGAGAATAGGGTCCATTTGTTGCTATTCCCTTAAGGTTGTTCCGTTACCCCCGAGTCCTGAATGGGAGGCATCTGTTCGGTGACAAAATAATTTATTAATATCTGGTAATTTTAGATCAGGGGGGTTGGAAATTATTCTTTTAATTTGTTTGAAGCTTTCTGCAGCCTCTTCAGATGCTCCATCAGGAGCATCTGGCAGTCCTGCCACCCAGGAACAGGAAGGCTTGGCCAAAGAGTTCGACTTTATTTACAAAGCCCTTGCCAGCTACCTTTGTACAACAGCGTTTCCAACCCAAGGTCGGAGTGTGAAGGTTCTACAGCCCTATCAGAAAAAAAATTAAATTTATCCTACTTTAAGCAAAGAGCCGTTGTTGATGGGGGGGGGGGGGTCACAGGTGGACGTGACTGTTGACACACTGAGTAGACAGTGACCCCCAACACGAGTCAAGATTCTGACTAACAGAGGTACTGGGATCCTCTGACCACCACAACACTTGTGAAGCAGTTGAGTCGCCAGTTGGGAAACTGCTGTTAGAATGGTGTGTAGGTGATTTCGAGTCGGCTACGAGTGGAAAGGGGACCAGTGTAGGTACGGATGCCAGATTGATCTGCTAAAATAGACACAAATTGCACTCCACTCGAGAAATCACTCACATAATAGGCGTACGACTTTTAAAAGAAGTGGTGAGGATTAAATGATGACGTTACACTACGTAAGTATAAATCAGAACAGGAAGAATTTGCAGCACAACAACCTAAACAAGAGTGAAGCTCTTCACTCTTGTTTCAACAAGAGTGAAGCTCTTGTTGAAACCAAATTAACCCACATAATATTTTTTTTATTATTATTTAAAAGATATGTTTACAAAAACAGGATATATCTGCTAATATGCAACTAGACCGTACTAAACACAATACGGCAATCTTGATCTACAACATACAATATCTGATTTACATTCACAATCACAATCACTGTAACATATCCTACTTTCGTCATCCTCTTCCTTAGAAAACTATTGCATTACACATTTTAATACTGTTAAACATACTACACAATACTCACAATATACATATACAAGCTAAATACTCCTAACACTAACATATCATAACGGAGTGCTCTTCCTCCAACAAATATAATTATTTTGTTCCAACTTTACCATTAGCCAATATTCCACGCCCAGCCTTAGTTGTGTGCGGGTGTCTGGTGGAGCCCCCTGGAGTTGACCTGGTGCAACTTCATTCTCATCATGGCGGATGGTTACAGACGCCGGGTGAATACTGTTGGTATTGAACTACTACAAGGAGCAGTTTACCCATCGAACGCAGAGATTTTACTGCCTGCCATAATTCGTGACACTCTGGGCATATAAAATTCAGAGTTATACGGCATTGTCCTCAATGGGGCAAGGAGGATCCTTGTAAAATTCGCCTGTACAGCAGCTTACGAAAGGATCGTCGACATGTACCAGGACAAGAGGAAGGTCGTCATGCAAGGTGTAGAGGTATGTGTTAGGGACATTTCAGCCACGTATAAGTGGTTGAAACTCCGTCATGTCCCATTCGAGGCGAGTGCGTCGGACATTCAGGATGTTTTGAAAAAGTATGGTGTGATACATGCTATCAACGTGGGCCGTTGGATGAATGGTTTGTACGCTGGCATGCTCGAGGGCACTTATAATGTGAAGATGACATTAAGGAAACCTGTACCTTCCTACATTCTAATGGAAGACTTTCGTACCCAGGTTTATGTAACTTATGTCGGCCAGGTGAGGACATGTCGGTTGTGTGAGCAACCAGGACACATAGCGGCAGATTGTGCACGTAGGCGTGTTGGAGATCGGAGGGAGGAGGTACGTGCAGTGACCAGCTTGGATGACAGGACATCTCCGGAGGTTGGATTGGTGGAGCAGAGCGACGGGAAGAAGGAGAACGGGAATCAACAACAATCGTGGAGTGCGGAGGTGGATCAGGAGAAGAAGCAACAGAGTGCTGTTGCCTTGATTTCAGATGTGACGCTGGAGGCGACTGCAGCGCAAGGCATGACCATGGACGAGAGTCAGCATGATGAGGGTGAGGAAGCAGCTATCCTGCAGGATTTGCATGAATTTATTGGTAGTGCACCCTTATTACTGGATGATATTTCAGAGGAGGTGGGTGTGGTTGGGCAAGGTGAGGAGGTTATGAGAGCTACGGAGACGGGCGAGGTAATGAGAAGTGATGGAATTGGTGTAGAGGCTTCAGTAAATGTGACAGTTGTAGAGGCTGAAATCCACAGGGAAGAGGACATGGAGATACCGGTGGAAAAGGGAGAATCTAGGAAACGACCTGGGGATGATACAGATGAGGATGTGTTAACTGCAGCTCAGAGGCCTGGCAAAAAGATGTGGGCTGAGGTGGTTCAGGGTAAAGGGTGTCGGGCGAAGGGAAATGGAGCACCAAGAGAATCAAAGGGGGAGGGAAAGGGGAAGGGAGGGAATGATGGTGCAACGATGGTTAAGATAGACAAAAGAGCACTGAAATCGAAAGGAAAACCCCAACCGTTCACTTCAGGTGTGTGACAATGAACGTAAATGGCCTCAGAAATGAGGTCAAACGCAAATGGGTTGAGATAACGTTAATGCGATGGAGGGTAGATGTAGTGTTTTTCAAGAACACAATTTTAGGCAGGGGGAGGAGATTGTAATAAAGGGTTATCAAGTATTTGCTGGCAGTGCTCGGTTGTTCAAAGGGGGTGTGTTGGTGGGGATTAGGGAGACCAGCCCTTTCACCTTGTCATCATGGGAGGAGGTGAGGGGAAGGGTGGTTCGAGTGAATGGAGATTGGGGAGAAGTACAGGTTAGCTTTTTGGGAGTGTATCTCCCGGCTGTGGCGAATAAGCGTATTAAAGATGATTTTATTAATACAGTGGTACCCCGGTTTACGATGGTCCCCAAACTCACCCTTTTATGTAAGTTTATTTTTTTAAATGCTTTTGTAAGTGTAATTTTGGGGGTCTAAAAGGACTAGTCTATTTTACAACTTTTCTTAAGGAGATAAATTCGTTTGGTAATGGCACTTGAACAGCATTCTGGAATGAAAAAATATCGTAAACCGGGGTACCACTGTAATGAGTTAACTTATGCTTTCCGGGGACTACCTCACGTCACTGTCATAGCAGGGGATTGGAATAGTGTGATTAGGGTTAGGGATGTAGAACCAAGGGGGAGCGGGTGTGTGCTGGGTTCATTACGAGAGGTCTTGAATGCGGTGGGGGTGGTGGATGTGGTGGGAGGGAGGGGGAAACCGGTAGACTACACTTTCTATAGGAAGAATTATGCTGCTCGTTTGGACAGAGTATATGTGACGACAGCAGTGGTTGTGGAAAAGGTGGAGTGTATTGATGTTGGTTTTTCGGACCATCGAGGAGTTTTGTTTGAAGGAGGATGGGAAGGAGGTGTCAGGGTGTACCAGAGTTATTGGAAACTAAATACGAGATTGTTGGAGAGAGATGGGGATGATGAAGATTTTGAGGGGTGGTGGGGGGAGATGTGGAGGGAGGGAAGGGTGTTGAAGGTAAAGGTAGCGAAGTGGTGGGATGAGAGAGGTAAACCGGAAATCAGAAAGTTTTACCAGCGGGTGGGGGGTGAGGAGGCGAGGTATAGGTATGGATATCAGAGGTATTTGGAAGGTTTGTTGAGTGGGTGTTATGGGGGGGATTGGGGAAGAAGGTCTAGCGAAGAGGTTGGGGTTTTGCGAAACAAACAGGGATCAGGTGGTGGGTTGTTTTGGTAGAAAGGGGCAGAGTTATTTTATATCACACATATCCATGTTTATGGTGTTGGTTTGTCATTTTGATATTGTTGTTTCGTTTTTTGGGTGCCTGCTACTGTTTACGGCATATTTGTCGTGTTTTGTAATAATGTTTTAATAAAATATAAAAAAAAAATTAGCCATTTAATGACCCAAGGAACTACGTTCCTGCCTATTCTGCAACTAATAACATCTTAGAACATTATTATATAGACACCAAAGAGCATATGTTCCTACCCATTACATACAACGTAACTACTGAAATACTTAAGCACGCAAAAACGATGTATATTACACAAAAATATATAAACATCAGAAATACAATTGTAAATTTCGTTCACAAAATCCAAAGTTTAATCTCCGAGTTACATCATAAAAAACTTCTTACCATAACTCCATTATGTTCCTGTCTCCAACAACACATAATGGAACGGGATTCTCTCCTATACCCTTCACATACCTGACACTATTAGATTAACACGTTTCCAACCGGTACATACATTATCTCCTTTTACTGAAATTTATGTACGCTCACTTTTTATCCGTACTTACATTCTGTACATTTCAGTACCACACAACACTAAGATTAGTATCTATTTCTTACACAAAAACGTTAAAACCCCACTTATGATTTAGCTAACATAGTAGACAACACACAAGAATATTGTGTATATATATATATATATATATATATATATATATATATATATATATATATATATATATATATATATATACAATATATAACACATATAGGATTACTCTCTGCTCTTACTACGGCTCATACCTGAACCTCAATCTCCAAATCTGCTTAAAACACCCTCCTCCTTTTTCCACCCGCTAAGGCTACCCGAAACTGTGTCATCACACAGTACACACAGAGCACACAAAAAGGTGATCCTGAACATCTCGACTGCTCCAGTAAAATTAATCACCAAGCCAATTAATACCTAAATTCTTACTGCTATATACTTACTATATGAACATAAGATGTAATACAGAATATACTCTATCCACATGACAAAATTAAACACCATTTATGCATGACAAAATATTCTTAACACAGTATCAAAAAAGTGCTCTACACTTTAATGCTATGAGAACTTTTCAGATATTCGTATTTGTCACCAGTGAAAATTTTCTTTATACATATTACCAAGCTATGTCAAAGCTTCACCTACAACAGTCAAAATCTCCTATTCATTTATCATGAAAAATTCCACCATGTCGACCATAGGAAACCCACCTCTATATTTCCCAACGTCCCACAACACTACCCCCCTCCCCTTCCTTTTGTCCTTCAGACCAGTACACATCCACACCCTCTCGAACCGTGTGCACCCATGATTTCGTCACTCGTCCCCCTTATACAAAACGTATGAACAAGTCCTCCGTCTCATCCACATGCACCACACACACCATCTATGATGCTAAAACACTCACCCCACCTCACATGCACCCCATCTCACACCTCAACCTGTCCCTCTATATCCCCCCTCCGAGACCAGTCCTTCCATTTAGCTACACACCCCTCCCACCTTCAACAATTTTCCTACGGTCATGTTCCTGTAACTGTCAGGAAAAAACAGATCCCACCTATCTCCATACAAAACTCGATTCCTACATCTCAACCTATACATTGTAGCCGCTATAGCCTTCATCCGTATCCCTCCCTTTTCCTCTCTCAAAATCCATGAAACATACACATAATCTACTGTCAGATACGTGAGAGCCCGTCTTACGTCCTCACTCACGCCTCCTATGTCCAAACTCAGAACCCTCAAAGCATTAATCCCTCTTCCCCCCATCAAACGTATAACCCCACCCAACCATTTCCCTACAGCCTCTAAATGCCCACAAAAATATATCACATGATAAGCTGACTCTTCCTCCCCGCACCTACCACAATTTGCAGCTGCCACCAATCCCATCTTAAACAGCACAGCTTTCGATGCTAACACTCCTTGCAAAGATCTGAAAATCACCTCCCTCACCCTCGCTTTCATCCTCAAACATTGTAATCATCCCCAGATTCCTTTCCAATTATATACAGGAAACACTGCTTCCCCCTCCAGCCCCACCCCCACCCTACCCAATGCACTAGCCGTGACTCCCCGTGGATCCCTCACCCCCATTATACTGCGCAACATATCCCCGCAACTTACCAGATCCTTCTCTCCTCACCAGCTCTCCAATTCAGTCATAACCCTCCCCACCCTCTGTCCCCTATCCCCTCCCTTCCACACATAACAATACTTGACAAACACACTCATGAGTCGAACCTCTATATTTATTAGCCCTAGAACCCCCAACCCCACCTTTTGCATGACTACCCCCTTTCTTAACCAATGTCTCCCTTACCCCACACGTACCTTAGGACTCTCCTCTCCAACTCCCTCACATCCCCTTTTAACAATGGAAAGACCGCTGCCACGTGCCATAACCTACTATACACTAAAGTATTTATTACGATTACTCGCTGCTGAAGAGTTAAATTCGACCCTACCTTCAATAAATTAGACTTGGCACTGTTTATAGACATCCCTGTCGCCTTCCCAAAAATCCCGAGAATCCAACCCACATTTTGTAAACCCTCCTCTCCCCACACCAAAACAGTGGTATCGTCAACATATACCACAAGGCCAGACTTGCTTCCCAACTCCCCTCTCTCCTCCCTCACTCCCTCCTTAATCAACCTATATAAGGGGTTCTGCAAGCACGCAAAGAGGATTTGTGACAAGGGGCACCCCTGCCGCAAACCCTTCCCCACTACCTGCACCCTCACTCTCGCATTCTTATACAACGTCTCAGCCCAACGAACTATCTCCTCACCAAAACCTTGCTTCCGCATTATCCTCCATAACATGTCACTGTCCACACTATCATACATGTCCTGCCAGTCCAAGGCTAATACACCCCCACCACATCTACTCACTATAAAATCTCTTATCCTCGCATGCCCCTGATACATACTCCGCCCTGGTATGCCATATTGCCCAGCCTCAATTATTCGCCCTATCACCCCTTTCATTCTGTTGCCCAGCACCTTAGCAAAGATCTTATAATCTGCGCACATCATCGATAAAGGTTTATACACTCGTATTGTTTCCCTGCCCCAGCCATTTTACCAAGTACTACTACCCCAGTACTCTGAGTCACACCCATACATTCCGACTTTTTCATAATATTTAACAAACACACCAAACACTCTTTCAAGACCCCCCAATGAGTCACATAAAAATCATTAGGGATACCATCCAACCCCGGTGACTTCCTTTTGCTCAAACTTTGTGCAGCAGTCTACACCTCCTCCTCACTTATGTCCCCCCCCCCATACTTTCACTATCTTCCACTCCTAACACCTGCTCTATACCCTCCTCAATAACATTTCCCCTCCAGTACCCCCCTCCCATCCATTCGCAAATGACACTCAAACCACTTCCTAAGGTATAAACTCAAAGCATCTGTCGACTTCATTTTCTGCCCCTTAACGTACCCCTCCACATCCTCCCCCACCACCATACCCATCACAGTCATTCTCTTCCATTTCTTACAAAAAGACTTCAAAACACCAGCCGATGGCTTATCGCCCCATAATACGTCCTCCATGCCCCCGCGCATACGTACCGCATCAAAACATGCATTTTGTATATCTCTCAACTTCCCTTTCAACGCGGCCAACTCAGCCACCTGCGATATCCTACCCCCTCATAATAAAACCCCAACTGCCCCTCCAAATATATCTGTAACCCATACCTCCATTGCATTTCCTCCCGTCCCCTGACCTTATATAAATCCCTTATAGCTGGATTTGCGTATTGCTCCCACCACTGCACCACATCCCCATCCCCTTCCAACATCCGTTTTTCCCACATGTTCCCCCACCACCTATCAAAAATGTCCCTACCCTTCTCCCCCTCCAATAGCCGTCCATTCAGTTTCCAATGGCCCAGATACCATTTAACCATTCCCTCCCAACCAACCTCCACCAATACTCCTCTATGATCAGAAAAACCCACATCTATATATTTTACTTCTCCCACGTTCACCACCCCTGACACATATATTCTATCCAAACGAGCAGCGAATCCCCGTCTAACAAATGTGTAATCCACCCTCAATCCACCACCCACAACATCAACCACCCCCGCACTTCCCAACACGTCCCTCAAAACTGTTAACACACACCCTGCCCCTCGAGGTTCCACGTCCTTCTTCTTGATAATACAATTCCCTTCTCACCCAATTAGTGTAACATCAGCTAAGCCTCCCATGAAATATACTAAATGTTCCCTTACAAACTCCTCTTTAAGTCTCCTGTTGCTAACAGCTGACATGTAAACCCCTATAAAAGTCATTCTCACCCCACCCCAAAGAAGACCCCAGACAGAGTACAGTCTAGTGGGACAAAGACTACAAACCTCACTCGAGGAAAGGGTTCTTGGGGTGAGTATAACACTGAGCACATCTACTGAGGCTCATATCAATTAATAACTGCTGCAGCATATGGGTGGCTATCAATCCTAAGAATAACATTCCCATCAACTCTCACTACCCTGCCCTCCCCCCTCCTCCCAAGCTAACAGCTGAAAAGGACTGGTCTCTCTTACTACTACTGCAACCCCACCCTTGAAATTACCTGAATTGCCAGCATACACACTGTATCCTTGCATCAACAAATCCTTTCCATACCTATAATTATGCTCTTGTAAAAATCCTGTATCAATCGCAAACTGTCTCAAGGTTACCTCTACCCATGTCTTCTTCACTTCGGCCTTTAGGCCATTTACATTAAACGAGATACACTTGAATATGATAGAGGTGGCTTTCATACCTTTTGGAACACCAGCAACCTTGCCATTACCCTGCACTCCTCTTACCCCCTCCGTTCCTTTCAAACCCCCCTGTCCTCTTTGGGCTACATCAACCCAGGCCTCCTTACAGGTCCTCTGAGCAGGCGTTAGGACATCGTTTTCCATCACACCCATTGCCCGTTTCTGCGATTCTGCACTGACATCCATATTAATCGCCCTGTCCTCCCTGTGCACTGTTACCTGCACTTCACTGATATCCAGTCTACCAGTATCTGGGCTGTCACCCACCTCCCCTCCTATACCACCCATTAAGCCATCAAGAGATTCACCACATTCCTGAACCACTTCTTCCAGGGGACTATCCAAAAGCCCCCTCACCTCTTCAGGAAGTGTCGCCTCAATGCCCAAATCCAAAACTTCCCTTTGTTCCTTCGACTCCAGCACCTCGTTGCCCTGCGTCACTGCAGTCATGGTCCGACACCCTTCTTCAGATGCCTGGACTATCTCACTCCACATCCCTTTTGGGGCCACTACTTCTTCTTCCGTCGACTCCACTTCTGTAGCCACAACAATATTTCGATCACCATATCGTTGTCCCTGCAGTCTCTCACATCCTACAGTCATGTGCTCGTTAAATCCACAGAGTCTACAAGTCCTCTGCCTGAAGGCCTCCATTACTATGTAAGATGGAATTGCCCATCTTAAGGTCATCTTCAGATTGTATGATCCCTCCAGGATCCCTTCATACAACCCCTCATTCCATCGTCCCATTGTTGCATGATGAATCACACCGTAGGCCTTGAAGACTTCCTTTACATCCTGTTCATCCACTTCAAATGGAAGATTACGAAGCCGTACCCAGGTGTAATGTCTAGAAACATCCTTTAATTTTACCTCCATCGTAGTGTTGATTGACATGGGCATGTCCTCGTATTTGTCCACAATGCGCTCATATGCACCGGTGGTCATCAGCTTTACAAAGATCCTGGTACTCCCGTTTAGTGCTATGCCATAAACTTCCTCATTATCGATACCATAGGTATCTCTAATTATAGTTGGCAAAACCACTGCTGCATTCGTGTGGTAGACTGCACCCCTCAACAACTCCACACACACAGTGTTGATGCCAGCCACTGACAACCTGCCACGGCAAGAGCTGGGCGGTGAATGAGTGACTGACAACCGGTCGAAGGGACACTCGTTACGACCCACCGGGTGCAGAAGGGAAGGAGGGGGGTATAGCGGGAATGATGCGCCCACCTAACAGAACAAACATACTGCTCAATAAACTATCACCTACATTCATTCATACTTCCACCACTCTTATCTAATGAACTTTTACCTCATACGGAGTTTCTCGCGGTAAGATCAGCAATTCTTACTAGACTTGCCCAAGGTCATTACCTGAGTTACAGTCATAACTTCATCACATGTAGAGCTTTCCATAGTAACTAAATGATCAGGGCACAATCTTGAACAAAGTATGTCATTCAAACTCTCAAGTAGTGCCTCTTTCACAGAAAATTTGCCTGAGACACCTAGATATAAATAAGCCTTAGAGTATTTATTTCTAAAAAAAACTTTTGTGTAGGCTAACTGAAAAGACCGCCCATCCATAAGCTTCAATCAGCACAAAGGAATTTATAAAAAAGTTTCGTAAAAAGGAGCAGTGGGCACCTATATCTCTAAACATGGTCATGTGTATTGGAGAAAGTCTCCTTTATTCATATTAGTCTACTGCTGTAAAATGTGGCCGTATATGCATCAACTTCGCCCTTGATATTGGTGGTACTAAATAGGGAAGCAGTTTTGCTTATAGGTTGCCAAGAACCTGATTTACCCGAATCACTGCTTGTGGAAGACAGTCTTTAGAGTTTGAGACAGTATAAAATAATATGTCAAGGCTTACGATAGAAGCAGATTGACACAGGCATAGGAATCCTTTCTTGTGCACCTTTCCGGTCTTAAGGTGCGCGCCGTGACTCAATCCCGGTTTCTGTTCTCGGACCACCATCAGAAGTCTTTCCCCGATGACCTCTATCCAAACAATGCTGGTGAGAAGAAAGTTTAGTGGATCTCTCACTTAGGTACCAATTAACTTCACCTGTGTCTCGTAACTTTGTAGCTTCTATGGCGGCTGTGAGCGTATGGTCTTATAAGAAAACCTTCACCTCCTGACTAACAGACTCGAAGAACGTGTCGACTAGAAGGAGTTGCACCAACTCGCTAAAGTTAGAAACACCAGCTGCCTTATACAACTTTGTAAAGGTCTTTGACTGGAGCCTAATGAAGTTTACACAAGACTGCCCTGCCCAGGTTGACGCTTGTTCAACTTAAACTCTCGTCGGTATTTGGCATATATACACTCATATGCACCTCGTACAGTAGCAGCCTTCACTACGTGGTAATTAGAGATGTCTTCATCACCCAAACCAGCAGGGAATTCCTGTGCTTTACCATACAAGACCATGTGAACAAGTGCTGCCCAGTGCTTGCATGATCATTGCAGATCCCAAGCCTGGTTTTCGAATGTCTCGAAAAAAAATTCAGAGTACCGATTTCTGAATACTAAAAGTATCATCGCAAGTACGACGGTATTGTTTTCTCTCTTTGTATTTGCTGGATTCTTACTTTGAACACTGTTTCCAATTTTTCTCAAGTGTAATTTCCACCAATTCAAGAGCCAACGAAGCAGATTGACCCAGAGATAGACCAGTTTCACAATTCGTTTCTGCGACTGGAAGTGTCAGACAGAGGTTCAGGAGTAAGAGCAGGAAGTGGATACCAGCAGGATCTTCTGAAGCAGCCAAGCCACCAGAATGAAACGCCATAATGAATGATTCAGACCCTAATTTATTATGTATTAATTCACGAAGCAGTGCAGCAGTTTAATTGCTTCGATACTCGTTGCCAAGTGAACGAGCGATACGCCAGCAACGTTGTAGAGACTGTCTGGGCAAAGTATTCGCCGCCACAAAACTCCTAACATGTGCAGTCGGTTTACCAGCCAACGCTATAACAAGCACCGTCTTGTAGCAACACGCCAAACATACAACAGCTGTGACAATAAAATAGCAACGTAAGAAAACCAACAGCGTATGGATGTAGCATAATGCATTTTAGGGAAAACAATTTCAGGACAGACATCCCTTATCACTAGCACAGATTGCAATTCCTACGCTAGTTGTACCTGGCCGTAACCAAAGTCTGCAATCAAAGTGCAGCCTGCCAATAAATAGCAAGGCAGACACAGAAGGGGTAGTTTTTTTACCCGTATATTCCTTCACTACTTTATACACTATTTACTAAAGTTAAATGAACAGTATAATGAAAATACAGAGCAAAGATTCACTCATAGCAGGAATGGTCTGGACGAGCGTAAGCAAATCTGCCTCACAGCCAGGCAGACAGGCATACCATCATCTTGGTTGAAGAGCTGGCTCTCACGCTATTGGTTGATTGAACTGAACAATTAATACGCCAGGGGAGCCTCTGAACTTCTATATTCCGAATTGCTAGTTCGCTGGTCGTGAGGGCATGGCAATATGTGTGTGATGAACATCAAATAATTGTAACATACTCGACACACGCCGCTCCACTCCACAACATGCAGAATACTGTCACCAGTCACAACTCGTCACAAAATGCTGTTACGAGTCACACCTCGTCAGACAGAATACTGTCACCAGTCACAACTCGTCACAAAATGCTGTTACGAGTCACACCTCGTCAGACAGAATACTGTCACCAGTCACAACTCGTCACAAAATGCTGTTACGAGTCACACCTCGTCAGACAGAATACTGTCACCAGTCACACCTAAAAATGCAGAGTTTTGTCAGCAGTTGCACCCTACCACTCAGGGTACTGTCACCAGTCACACATTAACTCACATCATTGTCACCAGCAATACTTAAACACACAGAATACTGTCAAAAGTCATACCTAAACACGGAGTATTTTAAGCAGTCACACCACTACATACATAACGCCTTAACACACAAAGTACTTGCACCAATCACACATCAAGACACAGAATGCTGTCACCTGTAATTTCTTAACACAGTGTACTGTCACCAGTCAAGCTTCAAAATACAGAATGCTCTCACCTTTCACAACTGAGCACATAGCGAACTGTCACTAGGCACGCCTCAACAATTCACACCACATCAATCACACCTCAACTCCCCATGTACTGTCACCAGCCTAACCTCAACACAGAGTAGTCACTAATCACACCTCAATAAATAGAATACTGTCACCAATTACCCCTCAGCACAGAATATTGGCACCAGTCACACCTTAGCTTACAGAATACTATCTCTGTCATACCTCAACATGCTAATATAATCACCAATCTCACCTCAAAATTAAGGGTTCATAAAACTGTGCCCAATCATTTCTCAACACGCAGAGTTCTATTTCCAGTTATACCTCAGAATACTATCACCAGTTACACATCAGAGCAGAATAATATCACCAGTTACATCTCAATATGTGAGTTTTGTTACCCGTCACATCACAACGCACAAAATACAGTCACCAATCACTTCTCAACAAACATTATTTCATCACCTGTCACACCTTAACACCTATGTCACTATTTACAGTCGCACCTCAGCACAAAATGCTGTCACCAGTCACATTTCAACACAGAATTCTGTCACCAGTCACACCTTAACACAAAATTCTGCCACCAGTCACATCTCATCATATTTGGCATTGTTACCAGTCACACCTAAGCACACAGACAACGGTCACTAGACTCAGTCCACTAAGTAATGTCACCAGCTACACCTCAGTATATATGGTACAGTTACCAACTTACCAGTCACACCTCAAATCTTTAGTTGCTTTCACCAGTCACAACTGGACACAGGGTGTAGTATCACTAGTCTCACGTCACAAGTGACTGTTCAGTACAATGTTTTGTCACCAGTGGCTCCTCAACAGACAGAGTAATGTCACCAGTCACACCTGATCACAGTAACACCAATGACCGAAAAGACAAATAATTTTATCATTGAAAACAAGCAGAGAACTGTTACCAGAGGCGAAGTAAAACGCGAAATATTGGTAGGTAGCCGTCGGAAGTGTACACTTGAATGTCCTCGTGATTTTTATCGCTAATTGCAAATTCAGAAAGTTGAAAACAGAAATGGATTCTGTCCTATTGTATTTGTACAGTGTATCTGAAACGTTGTGCGCAAAGGGAACTGATAACATAAACAAAACAATATCTGAGAAATAAAAAGCAGATAAGAAGTGGGAGACAGAAGCTCAGGATATGTGAGCTGAAGTGAAATTAAAAAGAATGATGTGTAAATATAAAAGGGAGAACAATGAGTTTGCTTTTACCACGGAGAACAGAAAGGCATTTTCAGACTATTCAAGAGGAGATTATTAAGAAAAAATGTGCAGGCTATCAGTATGAAGTACCTTTTCGTTTTAGGTACTTTTTTATTTTGTTGCAGCGTTTTATTATATTTTGAAACTAATTGTTGTATAGGAAAGTCGTCAAAATAGTCCGTAGAGCAGGGAATACTATATATATATGTCGTGCCGATTAGGTAAAACTGGCCAATTAGCAAGAACTTATTTAAAATTAAGTCCTTTCTAAAATTTTCTCTTATACGTTTAGAGATATATTTTTT
>WNWK01011712.1:0-40000 GCA_009830355.1 Cherax destructor | reverse complement strand
CACACATTCTTCTATATGTGTGTCTGCTGACATATAATGTATCCGTCTGCTAATGGAATTATCTTAGAGTGGAATTTATTTTACTCTTCTTCTGCTTCACTTCCAAAAATGGTTTCCACTTTCACGATATACACAAATAACTCGCCCATACGAGAGTGAAACTTATGGAGACTGTTGGATAATTAACTAGTCACACAGAAGAGCGAAGGGAAGGAAAACTCGACGTTTTCTTTCGCTCTGGCGTAATATTTTTTAGTTATATCTTTGTCAATGTAGAATGGCTCTGCTTTATCTGCAAGATTTTCTCTTAACTTTTAATTCACACTCTTCCATTTCTTTTCTTCTAACTTCTCCTTCTCTTCTTGCTGTCTGTTCACTTGCCTCTCATTGTCTGTTCCCGCTTCTCTTCTCTTCTCTAGTTTCTCTCCATATTTTCTTTAGCTGTCTTGTCAAGTTCCTCACCATGTCTGACTCTTCTTGTTCGGCATAATCTGTTCTGCTACTATTTCTAAACCCTCTCTTTCGATTTATCTAGTTCCTTTTCCTTGTTCTTTCTAATAGTTTTACCTTCCCTGCCAAAAGCTTCTCCCTGCCCTGAGTATTCTGTCAACTCGTTCTGCCTAATCTCTCTCTTTTTTCCTTCCTAAGCTCTTTCTCCATCCTCTCTAATCTCTCTTTTTGTCCTGTCTAATCCTTCCTGCACTGCCTCTTACCTCCTCCACAGCTTTAAAATTCTCTCCGCTAAAATATTTCCTCCAGACATCTTAATTTATTTGAAGAATTTCTTTAATATATTTCCCGTCCTGGAAAGCTTGATGTTTTTTTCTGTTTTATTGAGCGTCTTGTGAAGCCCTGATGATGGAGAGGCAAATAATCTCCGTGACGTAGAAATGAGCTCAGCTCATTTTCATGATAACAAACTTAATTGATGCGATGACTATTGAGTTGAAAGGAAGAAAAGAACTTATGGGAAGAATGGTAGAAGGGGATAACAAAACTTTCCTGCAGTAGAAGGATGACAGGAAGTTTCAAATGTTTATTATGAACTTCCATTCACATCCTGAAGGCGTCTGTCAAGAAGACTTCAGAAGCACGTAATGGATTCAGGAGCTGCACCACAGTAATTTGTTAGCTTAAGAAAAATACAGTATTAATGAGCTATTAATAAATTTATTGACACGTGAGCAATTTAGCCTAATAAAAGTGCGTAACAATTTATTATTTTGGAGCCTAGAATCGATGGTCTGCCACGGAAGAACTTTCAGAAATGTAATAAGTGTTTATTATACTAAATTCCTCATTGATGGCATCTGGGAATAAGACCTATTTACATCATTTAGTCCAATTGCTGTGGGTTGCTGACTTAAAAAATATACATGAATCACAGTTGTTGGTCTCTAAAAATTGAATAGCTACAGTAGGCATCATGTTAGCAAGCAGTGTTCAGAGGGAAGACAGTCGACCTTGAGAGAGATGTGGACAGTCGCCTGACAGATCATCAGTTCAAAGCTATGAGAAGCACATTGCCTTATTTATTTGTTATCAATACTTAAAAATTACCTAGGCCAATGATTCTTACCATGCTGGGAGAGGGGTTAATTATCCCTGATACATTTATTGAATTAACTGACATAAACATTACAGTGTAGGAGATTCGTGTAGAAGTGTAGGAGATTCGTGTTACAGTGTAGGAGATACGTGTTACAGTGTAGGAGATTCGTGTTACAGTGTAGGAGATTCGTGTTACAGTGTAGGAGATTCGTGTTACAGTGTAGGAGATTCGTGTTACAGTGTAGGAGATTCGTGTTACAGTGTAGGAGATTCGTGTTACAGTGTAGGAGATTCGTGTTACAGTGTAGGAGATTCGTGTTACAGAGTGACAGTATACTAAAAGACTGGCAAAGAAGCGCTGTTAGTTCAAAAAGTTACATGGACAAAATTAGTTTGTTTTTTTAAATGCTTATTAATATATGATTATAAATAAAATATTTAAACATTTCTTGAACAAAGCTTTGGTGAAAATGTTTTTATTTACTTAGGTCTATTTCAGATGAGTAAGGCAGAAAGAAGGAAGGATATGGGTAGTGTCATGAAACATATTAAGTGGGCAGTACTCTTATCTCATCTAGTATGAAGACGTTAGGAAGGTGGGCAGTATTCTAACATCATCGTTTACCCTTGAGTAAGGACAGTTATTAAACAGGCAGTACTTTAACCTCTCTGTCTGCCCTTGTTCAGGGTGAGTCATCATGTGAGCAGCTGTATTCTATACTCACCCTATGCCCTGGTGCTTTTTTTATTTAATAAGTCTTCATCTATAAATTAACACGATAACAAAAGCCACTGTGATGACATTTTTTTAATTGAGGTGAGATGAGGAAAAGATCAATGGATGCAAAGCGCCTGAAGTATCTTACTATTACTCAGTAACATTCAAGAGAATCTTCACAGTCTTGCTAGTAATACTAACACGGCTGTCATTCACCCTGCCACAGATTGATGCACAGAGTGATGTTTCAGTTGGAGACTTGCTAACATTTATAATAGAAATTGAAAGTATGAATCACTTGAAAACGAACCGCATGTGGTCATATGTACACTTAATTAACAAGTGAATATACCTAAGTAATCCAGTACCCCACCAGAAGCAGTTAAAAGCACATACGTATTAGTAATCAACATGCAAATTAAAATATGATATTTTATTAACAAGTAATTTTTGAAATAGAATTATGCAACTATAACACTGACTTAATTCCTATAAACAAAACAACTGAAAGAATGAAACTCTTTGTTAAATCCTTAGATACTCTGAATTGGAGAATTATAGAGAGAGGGGAGGGTGGTCACACGGTTTGGTAAATAATGTGTTAAGATTATTTACCACTATCATAATTTACATACTGATGAAGACAATTTTTAGCAGTAGTTGTCATGACCTCACACAGACTTCTTATATTTGGTAGAGGATTCTGGGCAGACACAATCCCAGCTCTGTTTAATTGTTGGAGTATAAAAAGTGACTGTAAAGCAAATATTAAGAAATAAATATTTCATTATTAGAACTGTATATCTCACTCTTCAGGTCCCATTTCTCAAACTTTTCAGAGGAGCGAATAAACAAAAAGTGTCAGACTTATTTATCTCCAACATACACCGTAACCTAGTTTATTGACGTCTTTGAAGTGATGTGGGTGCCGACCACCTCGCAAATAACCGGTTCTGAATCCACAAATCTTCAAAACCGAACATCAACATTCTAGATTTTGACCCAAATGCAATTTTTTGGATTACGATCACATAATTCAGCTAAACAATCAGCCAGTTAACGATGTAGACCAACCAATAACTAAGCTTTTCGAGTGGATAAGATATGTAACTGTTCGTCTTTCAAGATAATTAAGCTATAAAAAATGTTCAAGCCGCCTACGAACGCAGCTCCCAACTATCCTTATCCTGGTCCTTCAAAACCTCAGAAGAGAAATATTTCTGACTCGTCTCCATGGAAAACATATATGGGGGAATTTAGTAATCCAAGTTAATCAAAACAGAAGGAGCCCAGAATTTTCTGTTGGGATATTCCATGAAAGCTTCATTCCAGCAAGAAAATTGTTGGTTACTGAGCAAAAATTATCACAGACGAAGAAATTGCATTATGACCGTAAAAACATAGACGATCACCAAAATCAAGCACTCTCATGAACGAGGCCAGTAAAGAAATATTTTCTGGGGAAACATCAGAGCCACAATAAACTGTCATTACCATAATGAAACACTGGTGGAGGGTTGTTACCCCCCCCCAATCATCAAATTAAACCATATATGAACCAAGAGAGATGGTGAACGTCAAGAGGAACAAAGTAATAGAACAAGCATTATCAAGAATAAAGGCATATATCAAATATCTTCGTGCCTGCAAACATTTTTGAACATATTAAATACAGTTTGTGAACGGGCATATTAAAAAAACCCGTTCAAAACATGAACTAAAATATGTACATTGTTCCTAAACTGCATACAAACATTCAATTCCGCATATCTACAGACCAATCTCCCTGCTGGAAACAACGAGTAAAAGGCTTTAGAAAGTCATAACAAGAGGAATCAACTACCATATCAACTACTATCCCCTTATTATTGAGAAACTCTGTTGATTCACAGATGAAGGTGCATCCAACACACAGTTAATCACGATCATCAGGAAACAAGACCAAAATATACCGGCTTGTATCGGCCTCATTCCAAAACAAACTGCACCTCCTCATATTCCTTGCCCTTCATTAACACTGGTACGTATTTAAGACGAACCCTCTAAAGCTGCAAGTTATGCAAAACCAAATGTATTTCTGTCACTGCTCCATCCTAGAAAGGTATCAGTGTGCTCCATAACCCATCCTCCTGTTCATCACTGAAGGGGATTGTAGGAGTGCAGGGCAATATTAACATTTTATTATTGAAAAAATATATGTAAATATATATGCGTAGGTTTATATTTGTGTATGAAAACATACTCATAAGTACAGTTGTGCACATGTATGAGTGACATGTGTAATATCTACAAATGTATGTATGAGTGTGTGTATACATATACACCCAGTGGCCACTTTGTTAGGTACACCTGTGCTCCTGCTGGTTGATGCAAATATCATATCAGCCAATCACACGGCGTGGTGTTTAAATAATTTAGAGTTAGAAAGAAAGAAAAGGTATCGCTTGGTATTAAGTACGAACATCTGACTTTCCCTCATCGATAATAACAAAGTGTGATGAACATGGTGATGAACATGGTGATGAACATGGTGATGAACATGGTGATGAACATGGTGATGAACATGGTGATGAATGGGAGGTAAGTGAGAGGCGATACATTCAGTCTGTGTGATCTGCTTTCTGCAGAGGCCTACTATTATAAAAAGTATCTGAAAAACTTCCGAAAGGGCAGAGAAATTCTTGGCCAATTTACTAACATTTTTTTTTTTTTGGGCTAAACCAGGTTGTCCAGAGGGAAAAAATGAGCCACATTATTTCCAATCAACGAGGAAAACGAACTGAAGAAAGTGAAAAACAGTAAGAAAATTGACGTAGTTAATAAAATTAAGGAATATGTCCCTAAAGACAGTGACATTAAACCGTACAGTCTGAAGTTATGTGAAGGATGAAATAATGGAACATTTTGGAAATTATATATTCATAGGTACGATAGCTGGAACACCGATACTGCAAGACTTCTGAAAGAATATCCCAGTAATATATACGAAGATTTTGAAGAAGACAATGGGAGTAAAATTTCGGCCGCAGCTGCAGTTATTAGAAATGATAAAGATATTGCAATCAATGTTGTCACGTACGCTTGAGTCAATGATATTTGTGATGGTGAAAGTAGCGCTTTGCCAAAGTATTGGTATCGGTATCGATAAACATATGGCTGATACCAGCCTTTACTTTTACAATAATATATATTACACGAGTGTTTATAAATATCAAAATTGACACTATACATCACGACTGTGGAGGTTACACACACACACACACACACACACACACACCCACAGATACTATATACACACACACACTATACACACACACACACACTATACACACACACACACACACACACACACACACACACACACACTATACTCACACACACCACACACACATACACACACACACACACACACACACACACACACACACACACACACAGGGAGGTTGGAGGAGGAGAAGAAGAAATGGGAGTCACAAGTCGAAGCTGCAGTAGCCAGGATAAGTGCCCTAGAATGTGAGGTAAATAGGCTGAAGCAAGCTACAGGGGTATGGACCAGAGAGGACATAGCATCTGAATCTGGCACATCCTCATCGAACAAGGAACCCAATGGGGAGGAAGGAGACATGAACTACGCAAAGGCCCTATCAGTCCAAGATGGGCCAAGGAATGAAGGGGGAGAGCAGCCGGGAGCAGGGGTGGTGGTAAGAGAGGCACGACCAGGATGCCAAGAGCTACAGGAAAACATTGGGGAGAGATGGAGGGAAAGGAAATGGGAGGCGGAGAGGGAGAAGTCAGTGTTTATTCACGGGCTCCAGGAGAGCGAATTAAGGACACACAATGAAAGACGGCAGGAGGAAAGACAGGAGATTGAGAACGTCATTAGAGAAATAGGCGAAGAGGACATGTCTGAGATAGTAAATTTTCAGAGAATAGGGGGGTACGTGAAGGGGAGAAAACGGCCAGTCAAGCTGATCTTCAAGACAGAAACAGTGCGAAACAGGATCCTGCAAGAGAAACCACGGCTGAAGGAATCGTCAGCATACAGAAGGGTGTTCCTAGACCGGGACAGAACAAAAACAGAAAGACAGTAGCTGAGGGAGTGGAGGCAAAATCGAAAGGAGCTGAGAAGAAAGAGACAGACAGAATCAGCAGAAACCAACCAGAACAATGAAGAGCAACAGGAGCGAACACACACAAACCCATCCCCAGAACCCCAAAACCAAACACGCTATCCCAACACAGACCACAATCCACACTTACATCCCCCACCCCTCACTATGCAGTAGAATCCCCCAGCACACCGCCAGGGCCCCCACCCCCACAGACCCCCAAAACACAGTGTTGGAGAGGAAACTGAATGTATGGTACACAAACGCAGATGGAATAACGAATAAGTGGGAGGAGTGGCATGAAAGAATCAAAGAGGCATCACCGGACATCATAGCCCTCACTGAAACAAAGCTCACAGGGATGATAACAAATGCCATCTTTCCAATGGGATACCAGATCCTGAGGAAAGACAGAGTGAACAGAAAGGGTGGAGGAGTGGCACTGCTGATCAAAAACAGATGGGATTTTGATGAGCTGGAGAGAGGGGACAGAGGAGAAGCAGGAGATTGTATAATAGGAACACTTCAGTCCGGAGGTCCAAAGGTGATAATTGCAGTGATGTATAACCCACCACAGAACAGCAGGAGACCAAGGCAAGAGTATGATGAGAGTAATAGAGCGATGGTTGACACACTGGCCGAATTGGCCAGAAGGGCTCATGCGAGCAGGGCGAAGCTACTGATCATGGGTGACTTCAACAATAAGGAAATCGATTGGGAGAACTTAGAACCACATGGGGGCCAAGAAACATGGAAGGCTAAAATGATGGAGGTGGTACTGGAAAATCTCATGTACCAACATGTAAGGGACAATACCAGAGAGAGAGGGGAGGACGAGCCAGCGAGACTGGACCTAGTATTCACCCTGAGTAGCGCAGATATTGAGGACATCACACATGAAAGCCACCTTGGGGCCAGTGATCATATGGTTTTAAGCTTCGACTACATAGTAGAGTTACAAGTGGAGGGGGACGCAGGAAGGGCTGCACAAATGAAGCCAAACTACAAGAAAGGTGACTACGTGGGCATGAAGAACTTCCTGCACGGAGTTCAGTGGGACAGAGAGCTGGCAGGGAAGTCGGTAAACGAGATGATGGAATATATGACAACAATTTGCACGGAAGCTGAGGAGAGGTTTATACCCAAGGGTAACAGGAAAAGCGAAAAAGCCAGGATGAGCCCTTGGTTCACCCAAAGGTGCAGGGAAGCCAAAACCAAGTGTGCCAGGGAATGGAAGAAGTATAGAAGGCAAAGGACCCAGGAGAATAAAGAGAGCAGTCGTAGAGCCAGAAATGAATATGCACAGGTAAGAAGGGAAGCCCAAAGACAATACGAAAATGACATAGCAGCGAAAGCAAAATCTGACCCAAAGCTGTTGTACAGCCACATCAGGAGGAGAACAACAGTCAAGGACCAGGTGATCAGGCTGAGGAAGGAAGGAGGGGAGGTCACAAGAAATGACCACGAAGTGTGTGAGGAGCTCAACATGAGATTCAAAGAGGTGTTCACAGAGGAAATAGAAGGGCCTCCAGAAATGAGGACAGGTAGGGTACACTATCAGGTGCTGGACACGATACACACAACTGAGGAGGAAGTGAAGAGGCTACTAAGCGAGCTAGATACCTCAAAGGCGATGGGGCCGGACAACATATCTCCATGGGTCCTGAGAGAGGGAGCAGAGGAGCTATGTGTACCCCTAACAACAATCTTCAACACGTCTATCGAAACAGGGCAACTACCAGAGGTATGGAAGACAGCAAATGTAGTTCCAATTTTTAAAAAAGGAGACAGAAACGTAGCACTAAACTACAGACCAGTGTCACTGACATGTATAGTATGCAAGGTCATGGAGAAGATTATCAGGAGAAGAGTGGTGGAGCACCTAGAAAGGAATGAGCTTATCAACGACGGCCAACCTGGTTTCAGGGACGGGAAATCCTGTGTCACAAACCTACTGGAGTTCTATGACAGGGTGACAGCAGTAAGACAAGAGAGAGAGGGGTGGGTAGATTGCATATTCTTGGACTGTAAGAAGGCGTTTGACACAGTCCCACATAAGAGATTAGTACAGAAGCTGGAGGACCAGGCAGGGATAACAGGGAAGGCACTACAATGGATCAGGGAATACCTGTCAGGAAGACAGCAGCGAGTCATGGTCCGTGGCGAGGTGTCAGAGTGGGCGCCGGTGACGAGTGGGGTTCCACAGGGGTCAGTCCTAGGACCAGTGCTGTTTCTTGTGTTTGTGAACGACATGACGGAAGGAATAGACTCCGAAGTGTCCCTGTTTGCAGATGATGTGAAGTTGATGAGAAGAATTCAATCGGAAGAGGACCAGGCAGAACTACAAAGGGATCTGGATAGGCTGCAAGCCTGGTCCAGCAATTGGCTCCTGGAGTTCAATCCAACCAAGTGCAAAGTCATGAAGATTGGGGAAGGGCAAAGAAGACCGCAGACGGAGTATAGTCTAGGGGGCCAGAGACTACAAACTTCAATCAAGGAAAAAGATCTTGGGGTGAGTATAACACCAGTCACATCTCCTGAGGCGCACATCAACCAAATAACTGCTGCAGCATACGGGCGCCTAGCAAACCTAAGAACAGCATTCCGACATCTTAATAAAGAATCGTTCAGGACCCTGTACACTGTGTACATTAGGCCCATACTGGAGTATGCAGCACCAGTTTGGAACCCACATTTATCCAAGCACGTAAAGAAACTAGATAAAGTGCAAAGGTTTGCAACAAGATTAGTCCCGGAGCTAAGGGGTATGTCCTACGAGGAGAGGTTAAGGGAAATCGACCTGACGACACTGGAGGACAGGAGAGATAGGGGTGACATGATAACGACATATAAAATACTGAGAGGAATTGACAAGGTGGACAGAGACAGAATGTTCCAAAGATGGGACACAGCAACAAGGGGACACAGTTGGAAGTTGAAGACTCAGATGAATCACAGGGATGTTAGGAAGTATTTCTTCAGTCACAGAGTAGTCGGGAAGTGGAATAGCTTGGGAAGCGATGTAGTGGAGGCAGGTTCCATACACAGCTTTAAGAAGAGGTATGATAAAGCTCATGGCGCAGGGAGAGTGACCCAGTAGCGGCCAGTGAAGAGGCGGGGCCAGGAGCTATGTCTCGACCCCTGCAACCACAACTAGGTGAGTACAGGGGTGTGAAGTCACGCGCGTTTTGAGCTCCGCTAAATTGGGTCTTATCGAGTGGTCCCAGAGGGAATCAGAGTGCAGCAAATAGGCGTGGACACAGGACAGTGTCATAATCATTTAAAACCAAAAAGCAGGGAAATACAAGTGATCACAGAGGGGAAAATCTCAGCAAGTAGTGCAAAGTGTAAGAGTGCCGGCGAAACCGGGAGAGGGGAGGCGGCTTGGGAGCTAGGCCTAACGGTGGTTGCCACACAGGAGGAAGTGGTGAATATATCGTAGTGGACTATATCGTAGTGGTGAATATATACTAGAGGTACCCAAGTGTGGAAGAAAAGGGTCAAGGCAAACAGTGAGGAAGACGGTGATTGTATACATTGAGTCCATCAGATAAGAAACGAGGAGGCAAAGTACCCAGAAGGGTGACACCCAGAGGAGACTCCCGAACAACAGAGAGCAGAACCAGCAGAAATCGGAAGTAATGTACAAAATCCTAGTTGTGGTTTGCACGGGTCTTCTGGCCCTGATATGCTGACAGCTGTGGGGAAAATTCCTGCTCAGGAGAGCTGATATCATACGTAATTCATAGGTAGGAAGCTAAGTTAGGGTAGTGGTGGATAAAGGGCACAGGCACTACCAACCAAAAGTACACATGCATACACACACACACACACACATACACTTGAATTAGTCGAAGTATACCTGGAGTCTACCTGGAGAGAATTCCAGGGGTCAACGCCCCCGCGGCTCGGTCAGTGACCAGGCCTCCTGTTGGACCAGAGCCTGATCAACCAGGCTGTTACTGCTGGCCGCACGCAGTCCAATGTACGAACCACAGCCCGGCTGGTCAGGTACCGACTTTAGGTGCCTGTCCAGTGCCTGCTTGAAGACAGCCAGGGGTTTGTTGGTAATCCCCCTGATGTACGCTGGGAGGCAGTTGAACAATCTTGGGCCCCTGACACTTATTGTGTTGTCCCTCAACGTGCTAGTGGCACCCCTGCTCTTCATTGGGGGGATGTTACATCGCCTGCCGAGTCTTTTGCTTTCGTAGGGAGTGATTTTTGTGTGCAAGTTTGGTACTAAGCCCTCGAGAATTTTCCATGTGTATATAATAATGTATCTCTCCCGCCTGCGTTCTAGAGAGTACAGGTTTAGGAACTTCAAGCGTTCCCAGTAGTTGAGGTGGTTTATGGCACTTATGCGTGCGGTATACCATGTGTAGTATACCATACAGTTGTACTTGTATTAGCAATAATATTATTATCAGTTATATAAGTAGTAGTATTCTTTCTAGAATTAGTAGCTAAACTAGATAGGAAGCAAACTAAGGATGTGGTGGCAAGAGAGCGCATGTTCGGTAAGTCAACTGTATACAAACACACACACACACACTTACACACACTAACACTTGGGTTTGTCTTAGCCTAGCTTAGTAGTATTATTCGCTTTAGAAGTAGTACTAGTAAAATTCTAGCATAATATTAGGATAGTATTCTAAGCTATCCGAGTATCTCAGGCAAAGATAGATGGGACACAGACACACGTACACACCTCTGAAACCTGAGACGACAACCCCTCCTCAGACTCCTCAATACCCACCACCCTCTACTCCTACCCTTGACCCAACAATCCTCTCTCTACCTAGCTCTCTCTACCTCCCTCTGTCTACCCCCTCTCTCTACCCCTCTCTCTACCCTTCTACCTCTTTCTCTCTACCCCTCTACCTCACTCTCTCCCTCTCCTCCTCTCTATCTCCCTACCTCTCCCCCCATTTACCCCTCTGCCTACCTCTCTCTCTCTCTACCTCTCTATACCAATCTCTACCTCCCTCTACCTCCCTACCTCTATCTCTCTCAACCTCTCTATCCCTTGCTCTCTCCCTCCCTCCCTCTCTCACTATCCCTCCCTCTCCCTCTCCTTACCTCTATCTCCCTCACTCTCCCTCCCTTTCTCTCTCCCTGTATCTCTCTCTCTCTCTCTCTCTCTCTCTCTCTCTCTCTCTCTCTCTCTCTCTCTCTCTCTCTCTCTCTCTATCTCTCTCTCCCTCTCCCTCCCTCTCTCTCTCCCTCCCTCTCTCTCTCTCTCTCTCCCTCCCTCTATCTCTCTCTCTCTCCCTCCCTATCTCTCTCCCTCTCCCTCTCTCTCTCCCTCCCCCACTTGATCCTCCCCCACTTGATGGGCGGCTCAGGGAGAAGGATGTCAATAAGAGGAACGATGGTTGATCTGGGGAGGCCAAAGTGGGAGGAGGAACTCAATAAAAGGGAGAAGGAATGGGAAAGGAAGATATTGGTGATCAGTGAGGGAATGGAGAAAAGGATAGCTGAGGAGAGCAGAAAATGGGAAATGATAGTCAAAAAAGCAGAAGCTGCAGAGACTGACACAGAGTAGAGACAATAGTACCTGTTCAGAAACGGCGCTTGGAGCTTGTGCATCAGACACAGTTAAAGGGAATGCGGAGAAAAAAGAAGAACTCTTATATGCGCAGGCACTGTCAGATACACGTAGGGCCCGAAACAAGATGAGTAGGATATTAGCCAGGGACAAGAAGGGCACCACAGTAACAACACATGAGAGCACAGTAACAACACATGAGAGGGTAGACAAAGCAGCAGACATGCTAAACGCAGAGACCCCAACAATATACTGCAGTGGACATGGACAAATGAGCAGGCCGGATACACAGATGAACACAGGGGCTACAACCATGACAGAACCGGAAGAGGGACTCGACATCAAGACTAAGCACCTTACAGGTCGGGAGAGAGCAAACCCATTCGATGAAGTCTTGAGAGTGACGAAGGTGGGCAGGAGAAAAAATACCAAGAAAGTGAGTGAGGGTTTTGGCTAGCCAAGAAGCAAAAGAATAAGAGACAGAACCACTAGAAGATATGATGAGACACAGAGGAATATCAGGTTTTCTTTCTTTTCTTTTGCCTTGTATTTGACCTTCTTTATTTTATTTTCATTTCCCCCTCTGTGGTGTTGTCCTTACCCTATTCAGGCCGCCAGCTTCATTGCACTGCTCCTTTCCTAGAATATGACTGACTCCACTACTACTACTATTACTACTACCACTACTACCTCCATTATTACCCCTCTACCACTTTCTTGTGCCCTCCCCTGTCTGCCTGCCTATAAATACCTCTTCTTCCTGTCCTGTGTGTTAGTGTGACTTTGTAAATGGTCCAAGTCGGACTGAAATGTCGTCGTAAGCTCCTCTCTTTTTTATATGTGCGGGTTGTGTGTGTATTGTTCCAGTCACGGTATTGTGCCTATTTTTGTTATTTGTAGTTCCAATTTTTAAGAAAGGAGACAGACAGGCAGCGTTAAACTACAGACCAGTGTCACTGACTTCTATAGTATGTAAAGTCATGGAAAAAATCGTCAGGAGAAGAGTGGTGGAACATTTTGAAAAGATTGCGCTCAAACATGACAATCAGCACGGCTTCAGAGATGGGAAATCCTGTGTCACAAATCTACTTGAGTTCTACGATAAGGTAACAGAAGTAAGACAGGAGAGAGAGGGATGGGTAGATTGCATCTTTTTGGACTGCAAGGAGGCTTTTGACACAGTACCTCACAAAAGACTGGTGCAAAAATTAGAGGAGAACGCAGGAATAATAGGGAAAGTAATGAAATGGATCAGGGAATGCCTGAAAGGAAGGAAACACCGAGTGTTGGTACGTGATGAAGTGTCATAGTGGGTGCATGTGTCGAGTGGGGTTCCACAAGGGTCAGTTCTAAGTCTGGTGTTGTTTCTTGTATACGTGAATGACATGATGGAATGAATAGATTCAAAAGTGTCACTGTTCGCTGATGATGTGAAACTGATGAGGAGAATACAAGCGGACAAGAATCAGTTAAGATTACAAGGGGATCTGGACAGACTACTAGTCTGGTCCAACAAATGGCTCTTGGAGTTTAACCCCAGTAAGTGTAAGGTCAGGAATATTGGGGAAGGACACACAAGACTAACAGCGCTTCTTTGCCAGTCTTTCAGAATAGTGTCACTCTGAAACACGAATCTCCAACACTACAATGTTTATGTCAGTAAAATCATTAAATGTATGTACCAGGGATTCTCAACATAATTTTTTGAATGTAATAACTTCGAAAACCTATTGACAAGCTATGGACCCTCTCCCAGCATAAGACCATCGATCATGAACCGCCAGGTAAGAAACATTGGTTGATGTCCTTTTAAACTATTGATAAAGAATGAACTAATGATCTGTCAGGCGACTGTCCAAGTCTCTCTCAAGGTCGTTAACCTGATGCTAATTGTAGCTGTTTATTTTTTAGAGACCAATTAAGTGTGATTCAACTACACTTGTCAAGTGAGCAACCCACCACAGCAGTTAAACCAAGTGAAGTTAATAGGTCATATTCCCTGATGTCATCAATGAGGAATTTACTTTAATAAACAATTATTACTATTATGAAAGTTTTTCTATAGGAGACCATCGATTCTAGGCTCCAAAAATAATGGTACAAGCTTTTATTACACCAAATTGCTCATGTATCAATAAATTTGTTTATAGATCATTATTACTATATTTTGTTTAAGCTGACAAAATAATGTGGTGCAGCTCCTGAATCCATTATGTGCTTCTGCAGTCTTCTTGACAGACGCCTTCGGGAAGTACATTGAAGTGCATAATAAACTTCTGAAACTTCCTTTTTGTCATACTTCTGCTCCCTGAAAATCTCACTACCGCTACTATAATTCTTCCCATAAACTGTTTCCTTTAATCTGAACAGTTTTGGTTCCAATATCTTAATTTTGTTATTATGTAAGTCAACTCATCCTATTTCTACATCATTTTCTTCAAAAAACGCTCAATAAAACAGAAACAAAAATCTAGTTTTCTACGAAGGAATATATATTAAAAAAATTCTTTAAATAAATTAAGATGTCTGGAAGAAATATTTTAGCTGAGAGAATTTTAAAGCTGTGGAGGAGGTAAGAGGCAGTGCAGGAAGGATTAGACAGGACAAAAAGAGGGATTAGTGAGGATGGAGAAAGGGCTTAGGAAGGAAAAAAGAGAGAGATTAGACAGAACGATGTGAGAGAATAGTCAGGGTAGGGAGAGGTTTTTGGCAGGGAATGTAAAACGATTAGAATGAACAAGAAAAAGGAATTAGATAAATCGAGAGGGTTTAGAAATGATAGCAGAAAAGATTATACCAGACGAGAAGAAGAGTTAGGCATGGCGAGGGGAAGGATTAAGCAGGTGGACATGAAGAACTAGACAAAACATGGAGAGGGATTATGCAGAGAAACGAAAGAAGAGAAGAGGAGAGTGAACAGATAATGAGAGGCTAGTGAACAGACAGCAAGAAGAGAAGGAGAAGTTAGGGAAAAGATACGCAAGAGTTTGGATTTAAAATTAAGAAAGAATCTGGTAGATAATGAAGATCCAGCCTACAGAGAAATAAGTGATAGCTGAAATATATATGTCGTGCGAATAGCCAAAATTAGTTAATTAGCAAGAACTCAGTTAATATTAAGTCCTTTCTAAAAAAATCTCTAATACGTTTAAAGATATATATTTTTTTTTCATTTATGTTAATGTAAAAATTCATAATTTTGTACCAAAGCAACCTTAGAAAACTTACTTAACGTTATCATAACGTGCACAAATTAATTTAGCCTAATCCAACTATTCATCTTCCTGACAACTCTGTGACTGAAGAAATTCTGTCCTAACATCCCAGTGGCTCATCTGAGTCTTCAACATCCAATTGTGACCCCTTGTTGCTGTGTCCCATCTTTGGAACATCCTGTCTCTGTCCACATTGTCGATTCCTCTCAGTATTTTTTATGTCGTTATCATGTCCTTCCCTATCCCTCCTGTCCTCCAGTGTCGTCAGGTCGAATTCCCTTAACCTCTCCTCGTCGGACATGCCCCTTAACTCCGGGACTAGTCTCGTTGGAAACCTTTGCACTTTCTCTAGTTTCCTGACGTGCTTGGCCAGGTGTGGGTTCCAAATTGGAACTGAATACTCCAATTATGGGCCTGACGTACACGGTGTACAGGGTCCTGAAGAACTCCTTACTGCACCCTGTGTACTCACCTAGTTTTACTCACCTAGTTAGTGTTCCAGGGGTCGAGTCACAGCTCCTGGCCCCGCCTCTTCACTGGCCGCTACTCGGTCACTCTACCCACTCCATGAGCTTTATCATACCTCTCCTTAAAGCTATGTGTGGATCCTGCCTCCACTACATTACTCTCCAGACTGTTCCACTTCCTGACAATTATATTACTGAAGAAATACTTCCTCAAGATCAAGGTCAAGAGAGTATAGGCAAGACCCCAATGAGGTGAGCGGGGATGACGGGACAGACGAAGAATAGCGTTGGAGAGAAGTGTCCTTAGTCGTAAAAAAAAAAACCAGGGCTTAACCCAGTAGCTAGGCGATCGTAGGACAGACTTAAGAAACAGGAATAGCAGGCTCAATTGCGTTGGTCTTGTGGAAGTTGGATGTCAGCAGACTTGACAAGCTGGCAGCAGGTTAGTCGCAGGACAGGGCAGGCAGAGAAGAACATCAGAGGGCAGCATACTGTTGGTGTTGTTTGGAGCGATTAGGGTGACAGGTTTGTAGGAGATCCATTCTCAAATCTCTTGAAGTTGCTTCTAGAGAGGTGGTAAAGTTTTGTCTTGTTTTCAAAAGTGAGTCGAAGAGGCTTGAGGATTTCCAGAACTTGGGTGAGTGTGAATTGGTGGGATTGTTCGCAGGAAAACTTGACAGTACCTACACTGAGGCCTTTGTAGAGTTCAGTGCACGTCATGGTGTCAACGTATGAAAGAGCAGTTTATAATGTAAGGTTTTCCCATGTTGGTGTGCTAGATTCGTCAACATCTTCATCTTCTGACGTGTATTCAGTAGCCGAGTCTACCATGGTGCTAGGGAGGTGACTGTGGGTCAGCAGGTGCAGTGGCGAGGTGTATTTTAGATGTAACATCAGATTGGGAGGCAGTGGTGGAGGCAACATGAGCGGTGGTGTGGGAGGTTGTGGAAGGTGCAGGAACAGCTGCTTGGGCAGTAGGATTCAGGTCGGCAGAAGTAGTGAAGTTAACGACGTTAGAAATAATCCCGAGGATGTCAGCTGAAGGTGTCAGTCAGGGAAAACGAAGGTAGGCATGTTGTTAAGTTTGAATAGTTCTTTGATGGTGGTGTTGAATGTGCCTGGTTTGGCTGCATTCGCGAGGTGCGCATACACCTTGGAGGGAGCCGCGTCTGGAGGTAGAGAGAGGGCGCTGCTGGATAGAGATGGCTGTTGTGTGGCTTGAAGAATTTTCTTGGTGTCAAACTGTAGTTTTGTTATGGCGGCAAAAGTCAGCGATTTCGGGCTGCTCTTCTTTGCTTCTTCTTTGAGCTTCTTAGTCAGCACTTCCTTCCTTACAGGGCATTTGGCTGCAGTTGAGGCAGATAGGAGTAGCATTGGTGGTGGAACAGGCTTTGAAATCGTGTCCTTTTTTTCCCGCAGTTGGAACAGAATTTTTTGTCCTTAATGGAGCAGTTGGTCGTTGGATGAAGGTATGAGTAGCAGTTCCAGCAGGGAAAGACATGAGCAAAAAGTTCTGGTTCTATTTGCCGTGGATGAATGTGGTAGTATGAGATAGCTAGGCCATCGGACACTGCTCTGGTAGCCATATTGATGTTGTAGAAGGTGATTTTGATCATGGAAGATGCGTTTGAGATCTTGGTGATGTTGTCAATCAAAGCCTAAGAGTTTTGTTCTTCGATTGAGGTCTTCAGGTCAGCAGTCGATAGGGATATTATGATCTTGTCCAGACTTGATAACTCCACTGGTTTGCTTGATGTAGGTTATAGATTCCCTCCCCGACGGGGATCGAAGGGATACTTCTTGAGGCAGAGCGACTGTGACTTGCCAGTAGCAAGGTCAGCAGTGAAATCGAATGCTTCCTAACATCCTTGTGACTCACCTGAGTCTTCAACTTCCAATTGTAACCCTTTGTTGCTGTATCCCATCTCTGAAACCTCCTGGCTGTCCACCTTGTCAATTCCTTCCAGTATTATATATGTCGTTATCATGTCATCCCTATCCCTCCTGTCCTCCAGTGTGGTCAGGTCTTGTTGCAAACCTTTGCACTTTCTCTAATTCCTTGATGTGTTTGACCAGGTATGGGCTCCAAACTGGTGCTGCATACTTCGATGTCGGCTTGAAGTAAACGGTGTACAGTCTTGAACGATTCCTTACTGAGGTTCCGAAACGCTATTATTACGTTTGACAGGCGCCCATATGCTGCAGCACTTATTTGGTTGATGTGCACCTCAGGAATTGTGTTCGGTATTATACTCAAACAAAGATCCTTTTCTTTGAGTGAAATCCCCCAGCATGTACTTTGTCTGTGGTCTTCTTAGCCTGTCCCCAATCTTCATGACTTTGCACTTGGTCCAGTTGCTGGACAAGGATTGCAGCCTGTCCAAATCCCTTTCTACTCCTGCCTGATACTCATCTGATTGAATTCTCCTCATTAGTATCCCTTCCGTCATGTCATTCACATATACCTGAAACAGCATAGGTCATAGGGCTGACCCCCTGTGGAACATTGCTCGTCACGTACCATGAATCGTTCTTACCGTCCTGTCAGGTATTCTCTGACCCATTGCAGTGCCTTTTCTGTTATACCTTCCTGGTCCTGGTCCAGATTTTGCACAAATCTCTTATGTGGAACTGTGTCAACAGCCTCCTTACAGTCCAAGAAAATGCAATCTACCCACCCCTATCTCTTTCTTGCGTGGGTGTACTCACCTAGTTATACTCACCTAGTTGTGGTTGCAGGGGTCGATTCACAGCTCCTGGCCCCGTCTCTTAACTGGTCGCTACTAGGTAACTGTTCCTGCTCAGTGAGCTTTATCATACCTCTTGTTAAAGCTATGTATGAATACTGCCTCCACTACATCACTTCCCAGACTATTCCATTTCCTGACTAGTCTGTGACCGAAGAAATCCTTCCTAATATCGTTGTGATTCACATGATTCTTGTTGTTGTGTCCCATCTCTGGAACATCCTGCCTCTGTCCACCTTGTCGATTCCTCTTAGTATTTTATATGTCGTTATCATATCATCCCTATTTCTACTGTCCCCCAGTGTCGTCAGATAGATTTTAACCTCTCCTCATACGACATGCCCCTTAGCTCCGGGACTAGTCTTGTTGCAAACCTTTGCATTTTCTCTAGTTTCCTTTCATGTTTGGTTAGGTGTGGGTTCCAAACTGGTGCTGCATACTCCAATATAGGCCTAACGTGCACGGTGTACAGGGTCCTGAACGATTCCTTATTGAGATGTCGGAATCCTCTTCTAAGGTTTGCTAGGCGCCCGTATGCTGCAGCAGTTATTTGCTTGATGTGCGCCTCAGGAGATGTGCCACAAGATCATTTTCCATGAGTGAGGTTTGTAGTCTCTGGCCCCCCTAGACTGTACTCCGTCTGCGGTCTTCTGTGTATGTGTGTTAGTGTGTTTGTGTGTGTGTGTTTAGTAACCTATCCACCCATTTGTAGTTGCAAGGTTAGAGTCATGACTCCTGGCCCCGCCTCTTCGCCAGTCGCTATTAGGTTCACTTTGTCCCTGCTCCAATAGCGTTATCGTAGCTAGGCTTAAAGCTATGTATGGATCCTGCCTCCACTACATCACTTTCCTGATTGTTCCAGTTTCTGACAACATTAAGGCTGAAGAAATAATTCATTACATCCCTATGACTTTATGAGTTAACTTCCAGTTTATCCTCTTGTTCCTGTTTCACATTTTGGCCTAATCCACATTGTCAGTTCCTCTCAGTATTTTATACGTCGTTATCATGTCTTCCTCTATCCCACCCAGGTTGAGTTTCCTTAATCTTTCAAGGGAGGACATTCCCCTTACCTCCTGGGCTAATCTTCTTAGTCTTGTTGCAAACTTTTGTACTTCCTCCAACTTTTTGACATGTTCGTCCAGGTGTGGGTTCCATACTGGTGCTGCATTATCCAATTTCTGCCTGGCATACAAAGGTGTACGGTGTCGTGAATGACTCCTTAGATATCGAAACGCTTTCTTAGGTTTGCCAGGTGCCCATATGCTGTAGCAGTTGATGTACGCCTCAGATGTGCTAAGTATGATGCTCACCCCAAGATCCTATTTCTTGAGTGAGGTTTGCAGCCTTTGACCCCTAGGCTGTACTCCGTCTGTGGTCTTCTTTGTACTTTCTCAAGCTTTTTGACTTTGCATTTGGTGGGTTAAACACCAGGAGCCATTTGTTGGACCAGGTTTACAGCCTGTCCAGATTCCCTTTCAGTCGTACCTAATCCTCATCCGCTTGTATTTTTCTCATTAGTTTCACATCGCCTGCGAACATGTACACTTCTGAATCTGTCCCTTTCGCCATGTCATTCACATATACAAGAAACATCACTGAACGTAGAACTGACCCTTGTGGAACCCCGCTCACATACGTTTCCTTCCAGTCAGGTATTCCCTGATCCATTGCAGGGCTTTTCCTTTTATTCTTGCTTGCTCCTCTAGCTTTACAACCAGTACTCACCTAGTTGTACTCACCTAGTTGTGGTTACACGGGTCGATTCACTGCTCCTGGCCCCGCCTCTTCGTGTGTGTGTGTGTGTGTGTGTGTGTGTGTGTGTGTGTGTGTGTGTTTGTATTTCTGTGAATTCTTAGTAAATGTACATTTTCAAAGTGGCAGTCATGATCGTGAAAACTTTAATATTACGCAGGAATCAGCTATATAACAGCCAAAGTATCTGGCTGGATATTTTTACATGAAGGCGATTAAGATACCGGGCATATATTTCACCTGATTAATACATATAGATCATCAAGGAAGTGATGCTCCTCTTCGTTCGTGCACATACACGAATACCAGATTGTGACAAATTAATGGTCCAAGACGGACCGAAACGTCGTCATAAATTTCTCTCTCCTATGTACGGGTTATTTGTATATTGTTCCAGTCACGGTATTGTGTATTTTTGCTCTTTCTCAACCTTCTTGATTTGCTAAGTAATAGCTATGATTTACAATCCATAGGAAATATATGGGCAAATATTTTGAATGCAAAGGAACCCGCTCAAATAAGAACATCCCAACAGCTCATGTTCAACATGCAAAACGAGTGGTAAATGTTGAAATGTAGACCACCACTCATCTACAACCATGTAATATTTGTTCCTCAACGACAATGGAGTGTCACACATTGTAATGTTGGCTGGACCAGTTTCTAATGTGTAGATTAAGTAAGTGCCTTCAAGTGCAAGGAACTAATTCTTGTTGCTACTGTATTTGCAAAAGTTTTGTCATTTGCAAATGCAGCATGCAATATAATTACAGTGTTGGAAATCTATGACGTCGTAATAACACTTAACAACAAAATATGTTCTGCATGCTACTGAGACACATGCTACTGTTCCTATGCCTGCTACTGAGACACATGTTACTGTTCTTATGCCTGCTACTGAGACATATGTTACTGTTCTTATGCCTGCTACTGAGACACATGTCAGTGTTCCTATGCCTGCTACTGATACATGTCATTATTCCTATGCCTGCTACTGAGACACATGTCAGTGTTCCTATGCCTGCTACTGAGACATGGCATTATTCCTATGCCTGCTACTGAGACACATGTCAGTGTTCCTATGCCTGCTACTGAGACACATGTCAGTGTTCCTATGCCTGCTACTGAGACATGTCAGTGTTCCTATGCCTGCTACTGAGACACATGTCAGTGTCCCTATGCCTGCTACTGAGACATGTCAGTGTTCCTATGCCTGCTACTGAGACACATGTCAATGTTCCTATGCCTGCTACTGAGACACATGTTACTGTTCCTATGCCTGCTACTGAGACACATGTCAGTGTTCCTATGCCTGCTACTGAGACACATGTCAGTGTTCCTATGCCTGCTACTGAGACACATGTCAGTGTTCCTATGCCTGCTACTGAGACACATGGCAGTGTTCCTATGCCTGCTACTAAGACACATGTCAGTGTTCCTATGCCTGCTACTGAGACACATGTCAGTGTTCCTATGCCTGCTACTGAGACACATGTCAGTGTTCCTATGCTTGCTACTGAGACACATGTCAGTGTTCATATGCCTGCTACTGAGACATGTCAGTGTTCCTATGCCTGCTACTGAGACACATGTCAATGTTCCTATGCCTGCTACTGAGACACATGTTACTGTTCCTATGCCTGCTACTGAGACACATGTCAGTGTTCCTGTGCCTGCTACTGAGACACATGTCAGTGTTCCTATGCCTGCTACTGAGACACATGGCAGTGTTCCTATGCCTGCTACTAAGACACATGTCAGTGTTCCTATGCCTGCTACTGAGACACATGTCAGTGTTCCTATGCCTGCTACTGAGACACATGTCAGTGTTCCTATGCCTGCTACTGAGACACATGGCAGTGTTCCTATGCCTGCTACTAAGACACATGTCAGTGTTCCTATGCCTGCTACTGAGACACATGTCAGTGTTCCTATGCCTGCTACTGAGACACATGTCAGTGTTCCTATGCTTGCTAATGAGACACATGTCAGTGTTCATATGCCTGCTACTGAGACATGTCAGTGTTCCTATGCCTGCTACTGAGACACATGTCAATGTTCCTATGCCTGCTACTGAGACACATGTTACTGTTCCTATGCCTGCTACTGAGACACATGTCAGTGTTCTTATGCCTGCTACTGAGACATGTCAGCGTTCCTATGCCTGCTACTGGGACACATGTCAGTGTTCCTATGCCTGCTACTGAGACACATGTCAGTGTTCCAATGCCTGCTACTGAGACACATGTCAGTGTTCCTATGCCTGCTACTGAGACACATATCAGTGTTCCTATGCCTGCTACTGAGACACATGTCAGTGTTCCTATGCCTGCTACTGAGACACATGTCAGTGTTCCTATGCCTGCTACTGAGACACATGTTAGTGTTCCTATGTCTGCTTCAGACACACATGTAAGTGTTCCTATCTAACATGAAAAGGCTAATTACTAATCTGAAGTCGAATATGAGGTAGCACGTCAGGAGTTTTAGTTATTGGAAAAAAAATAATGTTAAGAGTTGTTTATTTATAAATAATTTTCAATCAAAATTCTAGAGTACAGGTAATATAATGAGTCGTTTAAAGCTTATTTTCTATTATAACGCAACTGCCAAAGTACTTCAGGAATAATGAGCAGCATATTCTCACTGGAAGTATATTTAAAAAGCTTTAAGCATTGAGCTATACATTCCTGTCTAACATTGTTGTCTCTCTGATGAGATTAACAGTAATCCCCAGTCATGTTCAGATTGAAACGGCTTTATAGCATAGTATCCTCCACTATACTAATATCCTGATGCAACATTTCACCAGGCTTATCAATAATAGCACAAAGACTGAATGGAAAGAAGTGTGAGCGAAGAAAGTGCATTTTTAAAGACATAAGGAAATCCAGTGCTCTATAGACTTCTTTCATGTTTTCCTCTACCTCGGCATAATGGTTTGTTCTGTGCTTTCCTAGGAAGTTCTGGACAATCTGTCTTAAAGCTTCCAGTGCAGCCAGCTCCAGCGAGGTCCGTTTTGATAAGAAAACTGGACTAGATAACAGTTCACGTATTTGTGGCCCAGTAAGTACTTCGGCCTCTGGTTTTGCGTCAGTTGAAACACCAAATTTTTCTATTAGGTAATGAAATTCAACTTCAAAATCCATAGCTTTTAGAAAGTTTAATTAATAGGCCTAACTTTATATTCTGTGGTGGAAAAATATCTTTTGAGGATGCACCAGTGGCGTATTTTGTATATTGCATTTTCCCGCAAAAAGGGTCTTTTCTTGTCAATCACTCTTTGATGTTGTAATGGTTAACATAGTCATGACTATTCCACTAAGGAAACACGTGTTTTGAGTAAGCAAGTTGGAGACCAAGTATTACTCCTATCACTTTCAGGTCCCCATATATATTTCACTTATGGTCGTGTTGCTGGTTAGTCTAAGTAAAATTTCCGTGGATTCGAATGTTTCTTTTCATGCCACTGATGAGCCGCTGGTATAGACGGCTTTTTCCTTTACCTTGACAACGAGCAATGCCTTCAAACTGACCTAACTGGAATCGATGAACAGTCTTCATTCACCAGAATGTTGTTCATAACCCTTTTCATGAGACTATTTACATCACTGCTGATACACACACCATTCTCCTTTTGACACAATGGCGCTAAACTAACGTCGCGTGCACGAAAATTAGATATTTATGTTTCTTCTGCTGAACGATTCCGCTTTTGTAAGGGTTATTCAAGCAGTACTGCCATCTGCTTAAACTCTTGAAGAGTGATTAAGCCAGGTTATTCCAAAGACTCAGACTCTTGCGGTTCATAAAGATCAGTGTTATCAGTTTCTTCACTACTATTATGTAGGAGTCATAAGCAACAGGTGGAACAAGTATAGGAGTGTCCTATGTAGCACAGCTTTTAATACTGACTCACAATTTAGATATGATATCTTGTTCCTGTTTTTCTTCTAGATATCAATCAAATTATCCTTGCAAAAGTCATTTAGGTGAGTATTCAGTTCTCATTGCACCATTTGGACTGCAAATTGCATTGCTATAAATTTTCCATTGAAAGACTGTGTCAGACTTCAGGTACTTACAGGACAGCTCATATATAGAGCCCACGTTTTGTTGTCATCTCTAATCATGCAAGCGAAGTAGTGCTTGAATGTTGGCACTATTTGTTTTGTTCTTGTTTGTTGATCACTTGGGGTATACTTGCCACATAAATAGCAAAAGCTGTCTATACCGTTCAGTCATCCTTGTCTTTTCATGTTAATCTGAAATGGAGATTTCATATGACAGACCATAAGAAATCGAATGTAAATATGAAGATATAAATGCTGCAGAGAATTCCAATTAAAACAAAATAAACACTTATGTACACAGTGAAAATTAACTATTTGTAAATAAGTTTCAGCGCTGGGACAGTTAGATGATGCTCTCCGACTGTTGCTGGGAAGCAGGCATGGTGGGAAGCATTCAGAGTTAATTAGGCTAAGCTCATTATTAAGTCCAACAGGAAACGAAAGAAGAGATCATAATTTTTAGGTGGGCAATGACAACCGACATGGCACATATCATCGAGTGTATTGAGAAAGAAGTTAATAATATACTGGGCTACTTTTCAGTGGGTCAATCCCTGTCGTATGATTGAATCGAACTGTAGATGGTGGAATACCTAACCACACGCTGGTTCCCCGAAGTACAGCTTCAGCTTCCAAAAATTATAAAGATATGTGTTTAAAGAAGCACATTCCAAGGTAGCTTAAGAATGTCTCCTCTATCCCTATTGTTTGGATAAAGGAGACATTACGAGGAACAAGATGTGTTGAAGATTTGGCCAGTGGTGAAAATACCTGGAAAATAATCTTTTTTTTTTCAGAGATAAGAAAAATAAAGCAGAACTCTTGGAGAAAATCCCATCGAGACCAAGTACTCCTCAGGGCATGTCTACATCTCCAGTGTTGACAGGAAGACAAGTAAGCCATAGCAATCAGGCCAAGAAATGGATGAAAAATTGGACAAAGAAGAACCAGATCCACTACTCGTGCTTTATATTCATCATGCCCTGAGGAGAGGTCACTCAGAAATTTTGATAAGGATCTCCGACTCAAATATTGTGATAATAATCTATCCTATCATTTTCCTCTCTTGGAAGCCACATGTGTGACGGTTCTCTGAGGTTTCTGCCAGCTACGGCATTGGTATGTATGAACGTATTATGAATATCAGGGACTTTACTGAAACTTCAGGTTGAATAGTATGTAGCGCCATTTCCATTTTTGCTGCAGTCACTGGTTGTTATTCAACTTCTGGCATGAGAGGCCGTTCAAAACATCTTTGTTTGAAATCTTTGCTGAAGAATCCTGATGGTGTTACTGAGGCTATGTATTTCATTACTCACGTCTATGGAAACAGTTGTTCTGCCAGGCATGTCAAAATGAGGAGATGATTCCGATCACTTGGAATTCTCTGTACCATCACTGTTAAGGGGCTCTCTACCAAGCCAGCCTTGGGTATGATCCACTACTACGAGAGCCAGACCCACAGGAGATTACTATCCCACAAGTTACAGAAGTCACTCTTACAGCTGCAACAAGGACAGTCCTCTGCAAATGTATGTGGAAAATCCTAACTTTCAGTACAGTACTATTATGAAATCGTCTACTTCAATTGCCACTGAAATAATAGGAATGAATATAGTACGTAAAGTCATGGAGAAGATTATGAGGAGAAGAGTGGTGGAGCACATAGAAAGGACTGGGCTCATACATGACAATCAGCACGGCTCAGGAAGTTCTATGAAAAGGTAACAGACGTAAGACAGGAGAGAGAGGGAGAGGGATGGGTACACCGCATCTTCTAGGACTGTAAGAATGCTTCCCACAAAGTACAACACAAGAGACTGGTCGAAAAGCTAGAGGAGCAGGCAGGGATATCAGATAAAGAAATGTAATGGATCAGGAAATATATGACAGGAAGGGAACAACATGTATTGGTACATGACGAGGTGACAGATTGGATGCATGTGTCGAGTGGGGTTCCACAAAGGTCAGTCCTAGGTCTGGAGTTTACCTGGAGTTTACCTGGAGAGAGTTCCGGGGGTCAACGCCCCCGCGGCCCGATCTGTGACCAGGCCTCATGGTGGATCAGAGCCTGATTAACAAGGCTGTTACTGCTGGCCGCACGCAGTACGACGAACGAACCACAGCCCGGCTGGTCAGGTACCGAGTTTAGGTGCCTGTCCAATGCCTGCTTGAAGACAGCCAGGGATCTATTGGTAATCCCCCTTATGTACGCTGGGAGGCATTTGAACAGTCTTGGGCCCCTGACACTTATTGTGTTGTCTCTTAACGTGCTAGTGGCACCCCTGCTTTTCATTGGGGGATGTTGCTTTCGTAGGAAGTGACTCGTGTGCAAGTTTGGTACTAATCTCTCTAGGATTTTCCAAGTGTATATAATAATGTATCTCTCCCGCCTGCGTTCTAGGGAGTACATGTTTAGGAACTTCAAGCGTTCCCAATAATTGAGGTGGTTTATCGCAGTTATGCGTGCTGTGAAGGTTATCTGCACATTTTCTAGTTCAGCAATTTCACCTGCCTTGAAAGGTGCAGTTAGTGTGCAGCACTAACTGCATGAGAGAGGGGATAGAGTCAGAGGTGTTCCTGTTTGCAGGCGATGTGAAACTAATGAGAATACAAGTGGACGAGGATCAGGTCTACAAGGTACCCTGGACATGCTCCAAGCCTGGTCCCACAAATGTCTCCAGGAATTTAACCCCGCCACGTGCAAAGTCATGGAGCATCGGGAAGGACAAAGACGACCGCAGACAGAGTGCAGCCTAGGGAGTCAAAGGCTGCAAAACTCACTCAAGAGAAAGGATCTTATGGTGAGCATCATACCAAGCACATGTGAGGCGCACCTAACTAATGCAGCATATGGGAGCCTAGCAAACTCATGAATAGCGTTTCGACATCAGTGTAAGGAGTCATTCACGACACTACACTGTGTACGTCAGGACCATATTGGAGTATGCAACTAGTATAGAGCCCACACCAGGAGAAAGTGCAAAAAATGCAACAAGACTAGTCCTTGGGCGATGGGGTTTGTCTGATGAGAAGAGGTTAAGGGAACTCAACCTAACGACACTGGAGAGCAGGAGGGATAGGGGCGGACATAATGAGGACGTTTAAAATACTGAGAAAAATTAATAAAGTGAACAGGGCCAGAATATTTCAGAGACGGGACACAGGAGCAAGAAGACACATGGAAGTTTAAAACTCAGATGAGTCATAGGGATGTTAGGAAGTAGTTCTTCAGCGAGAGTGAATTTGTGGAGTTACGATTCATACATAGCTTTAAGAAGAGGTACGATAATGCTCTTGAAGTAGGGAGAGAATGGACCTAATAACGACTAGCGAAGTGGCTGAGCCAGGAGATGGGAATCGACCCGTGCAACCACAAATAAGTGAGTACTGGTAGCCGAGGATCCTTTTAATACAACGTATCACCCAAAACTGAGCTACAACTAGAAATTGATTAATTGTATTCGTAAAATCCCAGCCGTGGGTGCATTAAGAGGATCCTTAGTGTCTTCGTTCCTCCTTGTCTTATGCCATTGTCTACCAACTGAAATTACGATCTCTTATTTCTCTTTCTGTTTGACTATAGATCAGTGTACGTTCTTTAAGAATGTTCCTTTAAGTTTTATTTAGAAGCTAATAAAATGCTGTAAAATGTTTGTTTATAAGCATTATTAGATATGTACGCATACACACACACACACACACACACACACACACACACACACACACACACAATATATATATATATATATATATATATGATGGGTCCACCTCTGGTACAAATTGTGGGACCCATAGCCTCGGAGAAGTGGATAAAAGGCTTCAAGGAAGAATATTTGGATTTCTTCCTGATGCCATTTGAATATTCCACTTCTCCTACCACCCATCTTTTAATTTTTTTTACCAATAGGTATGTTTTATCACATAATAAAAAAAGATTTGAGAGATACATTGTTGATATAAAGATGGCATATACAGTACACGAGGTGAGAGATACATGTCTAGTACATATTGTTACATCTTTGTCACTGATTATAATGCGAAAATCTCATCCAGCTCTTCCGAGCTGGTGCGCGTGCCCAGAATACAGCATGCATTACCCTCTGAACAGCAGCGCTGAGTCGCTGGAACAGAAAACTAGCTGCCCTGGGATCCCTAGTTACCCTGTTGAGTCTTTTGCCCAGCTCCTTGAGGAACTTAGATGCACTCTTTCCCCATGAGCCAAGGGTCTCTGAGCCTATGGGAACAAACATATAATGATGGGCAAGTTCTCCATATTTTCTCGACTTCTGGGACTCCCTGAAGGTGGCAGCAGCCCCTCCTTCCTCCCTGGTGTACTGGAGATAGGTATCAGCCAAGGTAGATGCACATGTGTAGTCCCACACCACCTGCTTGCCGTCTGTCCAGGCTTGAAGGGTGATACCATCTGGACGCTTTTGGTTGCCATCAGATCTGCATAGTTGGGGTGGTTCCCTTACTGCTGGGCATCCGGCTGTTGTGAGGCTCCTCTTGATAATGTTATTAACCTCTTCATGTCTTGCAATCTTTCCTCGATTTACGACACACAAGACCATGGTACCCGAATCGGTCTGCTGCTTCACTGCCACAAATACACCTGTGTTCGGCGAGAATAGGGGCGGCAAGTCGAAGGGCAACACCAATGCGGATGGTCTGTGGGTCGAGGCGTGTGCCAAGGCTGGAGTTGGGAACAGCCAAAAGAAAGTCCCCTGCATGAGGAGCTCTCACTGCAAGTAGGCGGGCTCTATCCTTCCCTGACACACTCTGAAGCATTGCTGAGGCTATATTCTCTACTATTGGGCCATCCCAGTGCGACTGTTTGTAGTTGTTGGGGGAGCAGGCCTGGTTTCAGAGCCTGTTAGGTTATCCCAGATCCTGGCTCCATCAACGAACTTTTGGTCATGGATTCCAATCGTGTCCCTAAGATGTTCAGGGAGAATTGCTGCTACAAGCCCTCTGGATGCAATGCATGAAGACAGGAAAGCAGGTAGAGCAATCTGAGATGACTTGCGGACACCAATGCCTCCTAGTCTGACTGGGAGTGTAGCTTGGTCCCACTGCCCATCTTCTAGAGTAAGGTTAAGTACTTTAGTAAAGATCTGCCTCAGGATACTGTCATATTCGTGCAGTATAGGATTATCATATGAAGGAGCACATCTTAGGAAATGTGTCAACCTGGGCAGACTCAAGCATTTTGTGAGGAGGTACAAGGCATCATGGGTGTCAAGATTGCCTATTCGTTGTTCCATTCTCCTCAATTCTTCCAGTTTCTTCCTGAGAATTGTGTCAATGGCATCTCTTCCCAGAGGTGCTCCAAGCAAGACACTATTAGTAGGGGCAATGACTGTTGCTCCTGGTAGTTTTGATAGCACTGCATCTATCACTTGTTGATTGACTGATATGATTTCACATTTGGATGGATTCAGGATGAGACCCATTTCCTGTCCCTGTGTCATCACCTGTGTAAGATCATCTACAAGGGACTCCTTTGTACCTGCTAGTGTGCCATCATCCAGGAACCAGATGTTTAGCTCACTGGTCAGTCTTACTGTGATTTCCCTAACTGCTATACAGAAGAGAAATGGTGCGAGAGGGTCCCCTTGCTGGACACCCTCTGATGATGTGATTTCATGCTCTCCAAACAGGAGCATTGATTCCTTGCTATATCCAGCTGAAACAAAAGGGAAGAGACCTGGAAAATGTTCTTGTACAGCTGCTAATACTACGTCCCTTTTCAGGAGATTAAATGCATTCTTGAAATCTAATTTAACCACTGCATTGTCCTCAGGCAGGTTGTCGATATATGCCCTTGTTGCATGAACCGCTGCTTCACTTCCTTGAGAGACCCCAAAGCCAAGCTGGTTTGGTTGAAGCATGATGGCTGCCTCTGCGCGAATACTTCAGACAGCAGCTTTAGAAACGAGGCGGCGAAACGTGTTGCCCACTGCGATTGGCCTAATTCCTCCATCCTTCTTTTTAAGGGCACAAAGTGATGCTCCAAAAAGAAAGGTTTAATCTCGTCAGGAATCAGACCAGCCAAGGAATTGTTGACGAACCTTGTGATCTCTGACAGCAGTGTCTCTGCAATCTCCCCGATAACTGGATTAACCATTTCCTTTAAATGTTGTGGCCTTATTCCAGTGTAACCCCAGCAGAGCCGGAAGGGAATGACATTATTGCTTTGTAAATGTCCGAGTCTTGCACAATCAGTGGTTCCACAGTGGGGACAGAGGTGTTGGAACTGTTGGTACCCCTGGTTTCCCTGGCAGGGTGCTTTCCTCTAAGTGCTTCAGCAGTGTCAGCATCTCTGGGGGCAACTGTATCTTCACTGGTGATAATTCTGATTGCTCCCACTGTGTTGCCCTCTTCAATTTTCTTGCTCACTTGGACTCTGATTTTTTCGCTGTCAGTGGAGTGAGTGGGGGTTCTGCCTCTCCCATTTTTGTGTTGATGGGGAAGGGGAATGAGGTTATCAGCTCTAGGAAAGTCTCTTAAGGATTTAATGATCATTGAGGCTAGCCTCTTTCCCCTTCTTTCCGGCACAGCTAAGCAGACATTGCCAAAAAGTAGTAAGTTGTGCCATGCCTTGATGGTTGGTGGAGCATTTAGGATAGCAGAACCATCGTTTACTTTTATTAAGAGGTCTGTAAGTTTCCCAGCTGCGTGTGGACGGGCTGCTTTGGGAATATGTGTGAGTGTTCTGATACCTGTTGCTTTAATTGCTTCCAGGATATTATCTGATGAGATGAGATCTGTTGGAGTGGGTTCAGGTGCCTGAAGTGGCTCTGAGTCATCACTGTCCACAGGAGGACATCCTGAACCCGGGCAGCTGCCATGTTTACGGAGGAAACCATTAGAGTTGAGACAACGAAGCTGTAAACACGACCGACACTTGCCTCTCCTAGTATTGCCAGCCGTGCCATTTCCTGGCTGCTTGCTTCCTCCTGACTGGCATTCATCTGGCTAGGTAGACTGTAGTGGAGTACGACATGCTGGGTGGGTAAGGTGCGTGGAAGGTAGTGAACTTGACCGTGGTGGCCTGGTAGGGCTTGAGGGGTGTCGCTGGGATTTGGGTGAGGGAGGCGCAGGTAGTTGGGTGGGGAGGCGCAGTTTGTTGGGTGGGGGTCGCCAGGGGAGAGGAGTGAGGGGAGTACACTACACATGGATTTTGCACTCTATATATTGTTCACACTGTCTTACAATACACACAATACACACAACATTATTTGTTTTCCATGTACGTCATGAAAGATGTGGGTATGTGCACTGTTGAACACCAGTGTCTTCCTTCACCACCTACACACAGCGCCTCTTCCCTCTCCCCTGTGGCGTGGGGAGGAGGCACTGGTCACTCCTCGTTAACATTAACCACACATTGTTTTTCCATAACATATGTCTCTAATTATTCCATGCATCGACACGTAATCATTTCTAGGTTAACTGGAAGCATGGCGCATGGTGCTGGAGGTAGATGTTTTTATGAGAGATTTCCGAGGTTTGTATATACGATAATCTTGGCCGGCACACAGTGTAGGCCTTATTCTCCCCCACCCACACTGGCCATCTTCCACACTACCACCACTCACCAACCTTCACAAACTGCACATCATTTCCACTATTTGCGTTGAAACGATGCACTGTAATGTTTTCTCACTGCACTGGAGTCTTCCCAAAGTATTCACACTGAGTCCTGTTCAGTCTTAGATCTGGTCAGCCTCGTTGATCAGTACTTATCCTTGAAAATCCCGCAGCTAGCCCGCCACACGTCTTGCCATGCCAGCGGCAGCGGCATATATATTATATATATATATATATATATATATATATATATATATATATATATATATATATATATATATATATATATATATATATATATATAAAAGATGGGGTCCACCTCTTGTGTAAATTGTGGGTCCCATTGCCTCGGAGAAGTGGATAAAAGGCTTCAAGGAAGAATATTTAGATTTCTTTCTGAAGCTATTTGAATATTCCACTTCCCCTACCACCCCATCTTTTTTATACAAACTTTATTTCAAGACAAAATACATAGGGAGTAAAACAACATAGATAACAACTCAGAGCTACATGTCAAATACTTCGTCCAGCTCCCCGGCAGTGGGCCGAGTGCCCAGAACGCTGTAGGCATTTCCCCTCTGGATCGCCACACTGAGTCTCTGAAAGAGGAAGCTGGTCGTTCTGTGGTCCATGGTTTCTATGATGAGTTTCTCACCCAGCTCTTTGAGAAACTTTAGAGCACACTTGCCCCACGCTCCAAGGGTCTCCGACCCTATTGGGATGAAGTTATAGCAAGGGGGAAGGCCTTCATATTTGCGAGTCTTCTGGGTCTCCCTGTCGCTGGCAGCTCCACCCCCTTCGGCTGCGGAGTATGGCAAGTAGGTGTCTGCCATTGTGGCAGCACAGGTGTAGTCCAAAGCAATCTGCTTACCATCCTTCCAGGGTAGCATAGTGGCTCCATCAGGACGTTTTTGACTTCCATCAGACCTCTGCACTTGGAGTTCTCGTTGAGCTGGGCAACGGGCCGTGGCGAGGCTTCTCATTATGATGTCGTTGACCTCCTCATGTCTAGCATGCTTTCCTTCTGATGTGTGACACACGAGACAATGAAGTCCGAATTGATCAGCCGTCGCCCTGCCGCAAATACACCTATGTTCGGTGAGTATGGGGGCGGCTAGGCGAAGAGCAACACTAATCCGAATGGCCTGTGGGTCGAGTCGAGTCCCCAGAGAGGAATTGGGAACAGCTAGAAGGAAATCTCCTGAGTGTGGTGCCTTCACCGCTAGGAGACGAGCTTTGTCCTTTCCTGAAGCATTGGTGAGCATTGTGTTGGCAATTTTTTCCATGATCGGTTTGTCCCAGTGGGACTGTTTGTGCTCTTTGGGAGGAGCTGGTCTACTGGAGGAGTCTGCCAGGATGTCCCATCGCGCGGCTGCTTCAATGAACCTGGGGTCCTGAGCTCCCACCACACCTCTCAAGCGTTCGGGGACAATCTTCTTGACTAATCCACAGGAGGCAAAACACGATGACAGAAATGCAGGTAAAGCTACTTGCGTTGCTTTGCGCACCCCTATACCTCCCAGTCGCACTGGGAGGGTTGCCTGCTCCCATTGCCGATTATCTAGTGACAGATTCAGTGCCTTCTTAAAGATTGATCTCAGGTGTGCGTCATACTCGTTGAGTGTTGGGTTGTCAAAAGAGGGTGCGCACCTCAAGAAGTAAGTGAGTCTTGGCATAGTAAGACACCTTGTGAGGAGATAAAGGGAATCATGAGCATCAAGATCACTTATTCTCTCCTCCATTCTTTTCAGGTCATTCACTTTGTCCTTGAGGAACGTATCGATGGCCTGGTGACCCAGCGGTGCTCCCAGGAGGGTACTGTTGGATGGAGTGGTAGTAGTGACTTCTGGGAGGATTGTTCGCACCGCATTAATTATTTCCTGATTTGATGTGATGATTTCACACTTTGAGGGATTGAGGATGAGTCCTAAGGCTTCTTTCTCCCTGTGTCTTCACCCGTTGTAGGTCCTGTAACAGGGACTCCTCAGTACCCGCCAGAGTGCCATCATCCAGGTACCAGATGTTGAGCTCGCTGCGTAGGCTGGAAGTTAGTTCTCTTACTGCCAAACAGAAGAGAAGTGGAGCGAGTGGATCACCCTGCTGAACACCCTCCGATGAGGGAATTTCGTGTTCCCCAAACAAAAGAGTCGAGGGTTTGCTGTAGCCAGCTGAAATGAAGGGAAAGAGACTGGGAAACCGATCCCGAACGTCTGGCAAGACCACATCTCTCTTCACCATATTAAAGGCATTTCTAAAGTCAAGTTTGACTACGGCCTTGTCTTTTGATAGGTCCCTGATGTAGGCCCTTGCCGCATGAGCTGCAGCTTCACTGCCTTGAGAGACCCCAAAGCCCAGTTGGTGTGGCTGGAGTAAACTGGCAGCTTCTAGGCGAATGTTTCTTACTGCTGCTTTGGCAACTAGACGGCGAAGAGTGTTACCAACAGCAATGGGTCTGATTCCCATCCTTCTTCTTCAAAGCGCATATATATATATATATATATATATATATATATATATGCGCTTTGAAGAAGAAGGATGGGGAATCAGACCCATTGCTGTTGGTATTATATATATATATATATATATATATATATATATATATATATATATATATATATATATATATATATATATATATATATATATATGCCTGTGGCTGGGAACGAGATGATGAGTATCATATTTTCTTCGAGATTTTTACTTGAGAAATAGCTCTTATGTGTTTGGGATAATTTTAAAAATGAAAACAGTAATTGAATCTGATTATTCATGCCTTGAAGCATATAAAATGTTGAATCATTCATGTATATCTAATCTGATTGCAGTGTATTCCAAAGGGAGCATTTGATTTACATAGGCCTATGTGGCTACAGAGGCTTCTGTGGAGAGCATATTGGAAATTTAGTTCCTTGCTTTTCCTTTGGGGTCGATTATATTAATGAGCCAGCAGGCTGGAACACACCATGAGGCAAACAGAATTAACACGCCGTCTCAATTACGACATAAGTGCGTCACGCCACTGTTATCTGTATTTTCTCATGGATTCTCTACTGGACATTTGCTAATAATATTATTTTCGTTACTGTGTCTACTGTATTATTATTACTATAACTATTTTAATTTATGTTACAGAAACTCACTTATTTTCATTCTGAGCCGAAATAACATTATTCAGTTTTTATAATAAAAATCTTGCATAATTGCCACAGTAAATTAAATGTTTCTTTTTCACTTAGTTGCGAAACAGGTAGGATTTCTTATATGGTTTGAACGATTCTTTTAAGTCGTTCGCTCATACCCACAGCTTTAAGAGGAAGGAATTCTGAGAAGGATGACAAGTCATTAGATGCTTCACTAATTCACTTGTGTGACGCTGCCTGACGCTTGTAGACGGCACACCACTGACGCTTGTAGACGACACACCACTGACACTTGTAGACGGCACACCACTGACACTTGTGGACGACACACCACTGCCTTGTTCTCCAGTGGGACTTCCATCTTCCCACACAAATCTGTGGGCGAGGCGAGTAGTGTGTCCGGTTGCTAATATGAAACGTACTTTACGAACATTATAATAAGTATTATTTTAGCTGTTTGTTATGGTTATGTGATCTCACATTTTCATACTTTTCATTCGAAAGCTTTCCCTTAGATACTGATGTTGTTATAATATTTGTACTTTGTCACAGTCGGACATATAGAATATCTGTGCTTGGACACAATAATCTGGATTTTGTTTAGGACTTTTGCAACTCCATTGTTATGTGTTGTTTGGTCTAAGATGTTACCCCGTGTCTATCGTAGTGCTGAAGCGATGAACTGCATGAAGCCTTCACTTACTGTTGTTCTATAGTAGAGTCGACAAGTGAATTACTTGTAACCTTAAATATAATTATGCTCGTGTCAAGTTTCCACAAAGTATATACATTATTTAAATTTAAATAATATTAAGTAAACAATAATGTCAGTGTGAAAGTACTCGAGTCAGAGTATCCACTCTGCTTTATGCTTTATGTGTTAATTCCTTTTCAGCCCTTTTCAGACCTGAGGGGCCCAGCCCTCTCAGAAAGAGCAATGGTGTCTGTTTACTTCCGCATTAAGTAATTGAAAGCATATGACCAGCGTGTGTCATGGTCACGCCACTTCCTTGTAAGATACGTCATGGCTGACCACTGTTGCAACGAGTGTGCTTTAATGGTCACTCCACTTCCTTGTAAGATACGTCATGGCTGACCACTGTTGCAACGAGTGTGCTTTAATGAGAGACAATTAATCTCTTACCTTGGCAGGGCAATTAAGAAAATCCTCCATCCATTTTAGTACCATGTTAAAGATAGCATACACTGATGTCTATGCTCTTGCTGAAAGTTTGACAAGGAAGGAAAATATTCTTGATCAACACTTCTTTTGTGTCGGGGGAGACGCCGAGGGCACGCCAGGGCAGCAGCGGGCGCCGCGGGGCAGATTTCTTTAAACCCTGCCAGGGAAAACATTAATGCAGGGACGAACAGAGAACACTGATCCGTGCGTTTTTGTGCATTTAGGACAATCCACATTCGCGGTATATTACAGAAAAGTGTGCGCAGCTTCCTGTAGTTACATTACTGTGAATTTAAAACAATTAGAAGACATTATTGTACCGAGTGTATTGAGAACTATCTTTATAGACTAGTGCACCAAGACACTATTCTTCAATCAAGTCACCGATACCTGTCGTAAGGTGCATCCAACTCCTTAGCTCACTCTAAAAGTAGGTTTTGAATTTACTTGTTATGCAGGGGACGGCGCAGTTCTTGTGTCACAAGGGGTTCAAGATCATCCTATAGTCGGCAGTGAGGTGGGGGCTTTTGAGCCCAAACAAGTAAGATCATTCGTCAGTATTCAGTTATTGAATGAAATACTGACATAACACCCCCTAGGGGTAATTATACACATACTTGTCCCCTACAGCCACGTGGTCGTAGAACAACTTTGTCACATCGGAGATGTCTATCGTCGGAGGCTGCGATCTGGCAGAACAGCAAAAAAGCTAAGTATCCTCATTATTGATACCTAGTTTTTATGTTTGTTCTACAAATTTATTTAACCATAGTTTGTGTTAGATAAATTATCCACATAATTAATACATCTAGTTATTCCCTAGATGTACTGACATTAAATTATTTCAGCTGTTATGATGGTATTTTGACATTCACCTTCCTGGAAAATTTCCTTGAATTTGATTATGTTGTTTATCTGGATTTCAGTAAAGCCTTTGTTAGAGTACCTCACATGACTCTTAAGAAAAGTGGCAGCTCATGGTATCGGCTGTAAAGTTCTAACATAGAGAGAGGCATAGCTTACCATTAGTAAGGAGAGAGTACACTCGATACACTCACCACCAGTACACTCAACACACTCACCACCAGTACACTCATCACCAGTACACTCAACACACTCACCACCAGTACACTCAACACACTCACAACCAGTACACTCAACACACTCAACACCAGTACACTCAACACACTCAACACCAGTACACTCATCACCAGTACACTCATCACCAGTACACTCAACACACTCACCACCAGTACACTCAACACACTCACCACCAGATCACACTAAACCCCCACCAGTACACTCAACACAACACTCACCTCACCAGTACACTCCAACACACTCACCACCAGTACACTCAACACACTCAACACCAGTACACTCAACACACTCAACACCAGTACACTCATCACCAGTACACTCATCACCAGTACACTCAACACACTCAACACACTCAACACCAGTACACTCAACACACTCATCACCAGTACACTCATAACCAGTACACTCAACAAACTCACCATCAGTACACTCAACACACTCACCACCAGTACACTCAACACACTCACCACCAGTACACTCAACACACTCACCACCAGTACACTCAACACACTCACCACCAGTACACTCAACACACTCACCACCAGTACACTCAACACACTCACCACCAGTACACTCAACACACTCAACACCAGTACACTCAACACACTCATCACCAGTACACTCAACACACTCACCACCAGTACACTCAACACACTCACCACCAGTACACTCAACACACTCATCACCAGTACACTCAACACACTCACCACCAGTACACTCAACACACTCAACACCAGTACACTCATCACCAGTACACTCAACACACTCATCACCAGTACACTCAACACACTCACCATCAGTACACTCAACACACTCATCACCAGTACACTCAACACACTCACCACCAGTACACTCAACACACCACTAGTACACTCAACACACCACTAGTACACTCAATACACTCACCACTTGAAATTCTTAAAATAAGATATGATGTACAGGAGAATCAAGATTACATAAAAAATGGAGAAATTATACAATAGAGTGGAATTTCAATATTCTTATATTAAGGCCTGAATACAGCTAGCTATTAAGGAGAGAAAGATTGATTTTTTTTAATATTTCAAGGTGAACATAATATAGTGGGGTCTTATGTCTGGAATCAGTGTTTGGTAACTATAGCACTGTGAGGGGGAAAAGTTCATGATTTTATACATTTCTGTGTGTGAATGTAAGAACGACTGTGGTGTGGGTTGTTAGTGTGCATGAAGTGCTTGTTACTGGGGAATGCAGACGCAAGCACAGCCTACCTGCCTCTTGCCTGACTATTCTCTGGGGTGGAAGGTAATGTGTTTTGCTAGGAATCGATGGAAAGTTACTTGCTACCCAGCTCTTTGACGATCTCGACTGTTCGTTCCTCTCATATTTTTACAGCTGTTACCTGTCTCGATTTATTGAATCATTGTTTTTATTGTAACGTTAAACTATTCGTCTCACCTGTCTAATAAGCTGTGTCACTGGGTGAGCGTTCTCTTCATTACCTACTTTTCGCTCGTCACCTTCCAGACTCCAGCCAGCTTCTTGGTTCACTGTTTCGTATAACGGTTCACTGTACCCTGCGTGTTTAACATTACTACTCCGTGATGAATACCGTGAGTCTCTCATTAGGGCTCATGTTTATTATATCAGTGGTGTCTGCTTTAAGGTTTCAGGTTCGAATCCTGGCAAGGTTCACCTAGTTGCTTATTTGATTGCTTATATTTTCGTGCATATATTTACTTATATACTTACAAGTTATTTTGTGCGTTATCCATCTATAATTTTCATAAAAAAATGATATGGACTCACCGGAATATTAAAGAGGATTCATAACCATTCGCACTAGCGACTTCGTCAAGATCTTCGAAGACCTCAAAACAGCAGAGCATCACCAACAACATAGAGGTTATCACTCGCTCCGACAGTTATTTAAATGAAGTGGAGAGAAGAATTTTGCTTTTTCATTCACATGTTTTGGGTAGAAAATCAGAACATATAACAATATTTGTGAAACTTTATTCTGTCAATTTTAGGTTTTTCTGGTATAGGGAAATATACCCCAAAGGCCCAGGAGATTTCAATGATAACTCCATTGAGCCTTGTGTGATATATCGAGGGAATAACCAGCACGTAGAAGAGAGGAGCTTATGACGACGTTCTGGTCCGACTTCGACCATTAACGAAGTCTCCTCTGTGTGGGTTATTTGTGTATTGTTCCAGTTACGGTATTGTGCCTTTTTGTTCTTCTATATCTTCTATATTGTTGTCAACAGTGGAAAGTCTAAGGACCTCATTTTTTTTTGTCTGATTTGGGTGAGAACACAGTTCCTTCCAAGAAACTGTTGACTGCCGTGTATATCTGCACTTCTAGTCGTCCTATCTCTTGCCAACATATAGTTGGTATTTCTTTTGCTGTATTTAGCAGCCGAGAAGATTAATCATCAACGTAGACAACAATGAAGATGGCCGACCATACTAATGAGGCTGCAACACCATGAACATACTTCGTGGGCTACGAAGATTGAAGTGTCAGTTCCATAAACTGGCAAGTAATGTGAAATCTGATTTATAAAACGTTGTTTTTGAGGTCCACTCTCAATAAAAACTTTTCACACTACCTTCACATGCTGAGAGAGTGTGGTTCCATCCCCGTCACGGGTGGAAACGTTAGGTATTGGGTAAGTAGGTACCTGGGAGTTATCGTCTTAAGTATTCCGGAAGTGGTACCTTGACGAGGTCGCCTGAATCTATTTTCTCTTTACAACTTATAGATTTTTTCGCTTGACCTATGAAAATGTCGCATTAATCAGCACTT